>JAOWAZ010542098.1:0-10098 GCA_028565935.1 Goniobranchus fidelis
AAATTTGATGATTTAAAAACTGAAATTCATGATTTGATTAGTTCTATTTGATAATGTTAAAAAATAGACAGTACTATAGAAAATAAAATTTAGTTTGGGATACCTACTTTTAATTGAGCAGTATTATTTTCTTCTTCCTAACAGATGACCATTTCTACAGCAGTCTTCGTGACCATTTCTGTAAGACAGGACCTGGCCGACCCAAGTCATTGCCGAACTTGAGCCTTGTTACCAACAAGATTTCTTTACAACTCTACAGGCTGATGAAGGAAACAAGTGCATCATGGAGCGATGTAGGCGCATTAAGACTTGCCTGGTTTATATAAATTTATATTACTTATATAGTGGAACTCGGGAATTGCGATTTTGGAAATAACGAGAACTATAGAGTAGCGAGATAAATTGAAACATCTCTTCCCTTCTTTGTTTCAATAAAACCAACTTGAAAATAGAACTCGCAAATAAGAAAATACAGTCATTCTTTTATTTTTTCACTGCTTCCGAGTTCCACTATCATATTTTGCTATTATATTGTGGCAGTTTTTTAATTGCCCTTCTGTTTCAGAAATAGCTTTCAGGCCCAGTTTTAGCATGTATCTGATTGACTGTGACAGACCACTGGAGGAATTTATTCAAATTTCCATTATATGCTTCATTCCGCATCATTCATAGAATATTTATTGGTACTTAGGTCCAAGGAAAGCCGATGGAAGGAAGTCGACTTGAAGGAAACAAGTACATCGTGGAGCGATGTAAGCGCATTAAGACTTGCCTGGTCATATAAATTTATATCACTTATATAGTGGAACTCGGGAATTGCGAGCTCGGAAATGAGAACTAGGGAGTAGCGAGATAAACTAAACCTCTCTTCCCTTCTTTGTTTCAATAAAAACTTGGAAATAGAACTCGCAAACGAGAAAATACAGTCATACCTTTGGTTTTTACTGCTTCCGAGTTCCACTATCATAGTTTGCTATTATATTGTGGCAGTTTTTTTAATCGCCCTTCTTTTTCAGAAACAGCTTTCAGGCCCAGTTTTAACATGTATTTGGTTGACTGTGACAGAACACTGGAGGAATTTATTCAAATTTCCATTATATTCTTCATTCCGTATCATTCATAAAATATTTATTGGTACTTAGGTCCAAGGAAAGCCTATGTGTTTTGACACTTGACGGGTACTAAGATGGAAGGCTAGAATTTTCATGTTTAGCTCAGTTGCTGTTCCATGTTGCACATCATGCTTAAATTAAATTTAAATTGGAGTAATTCTAATAGTAGAAGAAAAAATTAATAAGGATCAGGTTTACTGTCATGTTTATTGAAAAATTTTTCTATGCACTTTGTCAAATATTTTCATTCTTGCTTTTTTTTCTTTTTCTTTCTTCATCAGCTCCTTTCCTGGTTCCATTCTATTTATCAAGGGACTGAGAATGTCGTCAGTGAAGGACGTTTCAAGTATAAAATATCAAAATTAATTCGGTGTCTCCAGACTGCAAATGATGAAGATCAAATTATTCAGATCCTCAGCAATATAATGAATTTCAACACAGATATTCCAGAGCCTTTACTGTGTCTTGATCTTACAAGAGAAACTCTACACCAAGCGCCCTCTTTGTATTACAGAGACCAAATGAATGTGATCACTAATAATGTGCTTATTTCGTTGGATCAGTTCAGAGACAAAGAAGGTTTGCCTTTTTCTTTCCTGTGCAAGTGGGTGCACCGTTTTCTTGAACTTTCATCCCCCCACTTGCAGTTATCATATATGCAAATTAAGAGGAAAACGGAAAAAATTACTAAGACAGCTAAGTCTTACCAAAGGAGCCATAAAGTAAATTTGTATGAAAACTTTCCTTCTCAGCCCATTATTGAAATCCATGCAAATGATCAAAATACTAAAGCTAAGAAGGATGAAGGACCCAAAATTGTGGAAGAAAGTAAACAATGTGCAAAATGTACCCAGAGTCATAGTCAGCGTCTAAAATTAGAAGAAGAGCTTAAGATTCTGAAGGAAAAGTATAGCATTATAATAGAGGAGAAAGGAGGATTTATAAAAGAATTAGAAAAATGTAAATCATTAGGCGCAGAGCTTCAGAAAGAAAAAAAAGAAAATACCAAGATATCTGCCCTATTGGAAGAAATTAAAAAGTCAAAGCTGTACAAGAAAAATGAAAATTTGAAAAAGGAAATGGCACAGCAAGAGAAAACAATTCAAAGTTTAAAAGAAGAAATACATAAACTTAAAATGGTAAATCAAAATGAGCTAAAAAAGAGAGACAACAAAATTTCTGAATTAAAACAGATCATAAAAAAGGAGCAAACTCTCAAATCAAAGTACAAACAATTGTTTAAAGACAAATCTCTGTTACTTGATTGCAATGAAAAAGAAAATGAATTAAAAGAAATGCATTTTAATTTGAGGCAGAATAAATACAACCAGTTTTCTGATGATGTCAGATTGACAGTTATAGCCTTAATGGGCGATGCTAATGTTGCTGCCCAAAACTGTTCAAGAGTAATCCAAATTGTTGCTAAACATTTGTTTCATAAAGATATTAAAATTGAAGAATTGCCAAGTGTATCAACTGTTCTTAATATTTCCAGTGAGGCTTTTCATGTTGCTCATGCCCATGTTGTTGATAAAATTAAAAATTGTAAGCATTTTACCTTCTCATCAGATGAGACAAGCCGCCAAAAGAGACATTTTTTAGAGCGACACATAGTTTTAGACAATAAAAAGACTTTATCTTTAGGCTTTACAGAAATTGCCAGAGATGATGCATCAACTCTTTTAGAGAAAACAATGGAAATTTTTGATGAACTGTCAGAAATATATTGTCATGAATTTGAACAAAATGAGAAAGAAAAGGTTTTGAAAGAAATTATAAGGAAAATGAAAGGCATGATGAGTGATCGTGCATCTGTAATGAAAAGTTATAATAAAAAGATGCTAGAGCATAAAAAAGAACTTGTTGGTGAAGAGGAAAGCATAGAATTTATGTACTGCAATGCTCATTTCCTCCTTGGTTTGGTTACAGCTACAGAAAAGGCAATGTCTGGTATTGAGAAAGAAATGGATAAACTAGGGAGGGACAGAGATTCAACATTTGCCAGGTTTTCAAATTCTTCTGAATGTGCTGCATTTAGAGCCATACGATTAGCTGCAGAAGTGTTTGGTCCGCGAGGTGATGAAAAGTCTGGTTGTAGGGAGGAGTGGTTGAATTTCTGTTGCTTGAAGAAGAAGAAGTCTAAATTTACTAGTTATAGGACTAATAGATTTAATAACCTGTTTGAAAATGCATTTGCATTGATTGGACATTGTACCGATATTGTTGAATTTTTGTCGGTCTATTGTTCTTCTTCAAATTTGAAGTTGAAAAGTATCTTAGCTGATGTTCAAGACTGCAAGCTAATGTCAATTGTTGTAGCCATTGCCCTGTTTTTTGTTAATTTCACAAATCCTTATTGGCATTTAATGAATAGTTATAAATCCTATTTAGACTTTTCCCATTATGTTGAAAAAATGAACATGTCATTTGATAAATGGACTGCTGATGATTTTGTATTAAAAGCGATGTTACTCCTGTTTTTGATGATTTTATTGAATGCTCTCAACATACTTTTTTATTTCCCGATCAGCATGTCACAGATATTACAAAACTTGCTTTTAAAGCTATTGTCAAAGAATGTAAAGTTGTCTTTGAACGTCAGTTGTGTGATTTTCTGGGTGATGGAATTTACTCTGGGGACATTGATTTGAAAGCAAAGACTGTCTTAGAATCTTGTCCTCTGACAAACCTTACCGGAGAAAGACTCTTCGGTGACTTTGATTATGATCTCCATAAGAGAAGAAATGCTTCGCTTCATCTTAGAACGACACTAAAATGTTAAAAAGAAATAAAACAGTCAAGTGGCTTCAAACACAGAAAGCACAGAGAAGAAGGCAACTCATTATAAACGCCAGAAGGCATTCTGCCATTTTGAAAAAAAGAAGTAACGAAAAAGAAATTCTTGTCAGAAATAAAGTTAAAGATAAAATGCTCAGTAATTTGGAAGAAAGGAAGAAAAAAGAGATTGAAAGGATGGAGAAGAAAGCCACAATTTTAAATTCTGTTTTGTCGCAGGGAGGTCTATGTACTTCTAAGGAAGATCTAGACAAGATTTTAAAGAATAAAGATGCCCTTGTAAGGTTGAAAGATCAAGTTAAATTTAGAAAATATGTGTTAGGAGAGAGTATATCATACACTGGCAATATTAAAACTTTGTATTCAAGACTTTTGAGCCACTTAGGATATGATTGTGATGACTCTCCTACTGCCCCTCAAAGTAAGCGAAGGAGGTTGTGCTGAAGTCGGAAGTCTGATATTGATAAGTCTTAATAAAATAAAATAAAATTTGATAATACTTCTATTATTGAGTATAAACATAACTTCTTATTTATAACTATGTTTATTATGTCCCTTTATATTATTATTGCATTAATTTTGATATGACTTGAATATAATGCTTTGTGTCTATGTAAAATTTGATTCTACATATGTTTTAAGAGGAAATTTTGATAATAATTTGTAGTATATGAACATAAAAAGTGCTCCAATCTTAAAATAGACACTGAATTTGAATTCAGCACACAAAATCACATTAAGATGGGAAGTTTCAATGTTCTATCTGCAATAATAAAGTTTTTGTTTTATTTTTATTATTTTCCACCGGAATTTTCCCTTTTCGCCGATTTTGAATGGAAAGCCGCATAAGACGCCTTGTGGCGCGTACATTTTTGTTTGTAAAGGTCTGAAAAACCATATTCCTGCTCTCTAATAGATTTTAAACAGCCTGACAAAGTTTTATGGTGTTGGGATAATATTTGTCTGCAAAACAAAATTCTAAATATTGCAATTTTACACTCGGTTGAGTATTTTTCATGAAAAAAAACCCAGTCCAGTCATCATTTTGCTTAACTTTGCTTGTCAGTTGTGAATTTATTTTCTTACCGAGAATGTTAATTTTTCTTGTGTGCATTTAAAGCCAATAATACTATGTGAAAATGTACAAGGATATTCACAATTCATTTTCCAATTTTATTTATGATGTTTCGAAATAGTACTTTTGTCATGTCGTGAAACGTTGATTTTTTTCTAAGTCCAAAAATAGAATAAAAAATTCATAACTTTATAAGTTCTTGTCCGATTTTGATGATTTAAAGACTGAAATGTTTGTTTTTTCGTTTTCTGTCACCTGTTTCCTTTTAAATAAGCTTAACTCAGTATGAAAAATCACTTTGTGGTACCTATTATAATGACTTTTTCTTTCTGATTTTTGATCCAATATTCAGTTTTACGTCTCTTGTAACACTAAGTTTTTGCACTACTACACAACAGAATTAAGGACAGCAAATCTTTATGCTCACTCAGTCACAGAATGCTGACCCCAGGCCAAACAGTGTTAACACTCCCATAGCATTGATGGCCACCAGGGGATTCTATTAAGTACCAACTTATGTCAATATCATCTTTGGTTATGGTGCAACAGGAGGAATCAAACCCATGATCTCCTGTTGAGTAGGTAGGTGCTCTCACCAATGAGAAGACACCATAATTTAGGTCATCTCAGACTCGGGACGGGATCATAGGTGGATGGCTGCATGGAGCTACTTCTGTTCTCTCTAGCGTTATACTATCTATTATGGTTTTAATAGACACTTTTTGACCTTTTTAATTTGTGTTGAAAGCGTCATTAATACATAAACCCAAAACTCTTCCAGCTCCACTATCTGGACCCTTGTCCAAAAATACCTTTTATCATATTTTATGTATCCAAGGAGACATGAGTTACTACAAAATACAACAGATCTGTCAACTTGCAACAAAAGGACGCATATCAGTATCTTGGTCAAATCGAGTTTATCTGTCATGCAATAATGATTTTTTAGGGAAAAGTGTGGTTCTTTATGAAGATTTCAAAGTTCTGTTTAGAATTTAGGTGATAATAATAGCAAAAATATTAATTTAAACTTTTTGCGTCTCCTGTAAAATGTGCTTTTTCTGATATGCGCCCTTTCGTCGGAAGTGGGCAGTGATGTGAATACAATAAACTTTGATATAAGGAGGAACATGAAGAGAAATTTCAGAGTTTATTAGTCTCTCTCTCTCTCTCTTTCTTTCTCTCTGCCTGTCCTCTCCCGCTCTCTTTCTCTATCTCTCCCTCCCGCACGCGCTCTTCTCCCTTTTTCTTTTTGTTTTGTTTTTACCCCGTCTTTCCCTCTGTATCTTTCACTTTCGTTTTTCCGTCCTTTATACCCCCTCTCCCCTCCCCTTACTCTCTCCCCGCATACCTTTATATTATTATGATGCTGTAAGGTTACTTTATTATGTAGTCATATGTGAGTGAGCGGTGACCGCACTTCCCCATCATCATTCATCATCGCACTAGGAATTCATTCATCAAAACGGTTCAGACCTTGACCAGCGGCGCGCGACTTTCTAACGGAGATCAGTGAAAGCGGTCAGGGCCACATGTCGTGTTTTTTAAACGACGTTCATGTGGGTGGTGGTTGGCTTTTGGAAGGGCCGTTGACATCAACCCAGACGGGCATTTAATAAGAGGTCAGACCATAATAATGTTAATAATGATAATGACGCTGATAATGGCTACATATATTATTACATATTGTATGAAAGTGCTATATGAGGGTATTCAAGAGAATTTATTATATAAAACGTGCCTTGAAACGTGATCAGGGTAAAAGTCGGTCGCCGGAGTCGGTGAACCGCCGCTGCTGTCGTACAATTTGCTTTTTAGTGATTATTGTGCTTTTTGCCAACTGTGACCACAGAGGTATACGTATGGTCTTGTCCTTCATTATGGTTGTGAGAGCTGGACACTTATAGACAATGAAAGGAAGAACTGATTGGACGCAGCAGAAATGTGGTTCTTTGCGGAGACTTGTTTGGCATCTCATGGAAAGAAAATCTAAAGAACGAAGAGGTTCAAAGAAGAGCTTGTATAAAGAGAGAACTGATACGAACAATCAGAAAAAGGGCAGTTGACATTTCTTGTGTCCCATATACCGGAAAGATGATTTGGAAAGAGTGTCGCTGACTGGAAGAAGGGAAGGAAAAAGGAGCCATGCCTATAGAATTTTAACAAATGGACCACGAATGCGGAAAGTAGTTCCTGAGAACAGAGGAGGACCGAGACGATTGAGGACACGTCAAGATCGCCGATGTTTGCAACAGACTGGGCACCTTATGTATATGTCAGATACATAATTTCTACCACAAGCGGTCCTGTCATTGGCTGCAAATCTCAGAATTTTAATGGTATTTACTTTTCTTTCACATTCTCAAACACTGGGCTTCCCTGATAATTAATTGTATTCTTGCTACTTCATTTACAACACGTGGAGTGATCACATCTGGCTGTCGAACGATTTAAAGTGATGGGCCCGCCTCGCGACAAAAGAAAGAAGAGGGGGGGGGGAACTCCACGAAGCAATGGCGAGTATCTGAGTTTTCTGCTACGTAGCCTTAATAAAATGGGAAATATTGTTTTGTGAAGTTGTCCAGATCTTAAATTAAAATGCAATTTCCCACAGACATATCTCGGAGTGGGAGCTTTGATTTGCTACCTAATTTGCCAAGGTTGATTGGCTATGAGCGGAGGAGAGACGTTAGGAAAATATATATATATGATCCGTGCCTGAGTCGAGGGAGTTGGGTAACGTGTCTTATCCAAAGGTTACAACTTCAAGGACATGTGGTCATGAGCCAGCCAGTGTCAGCGCGACAAGATCTAACTGGTCACCCACACCTGAATGATATGATGACCACGGTCCACGCTGCTGAATCGGCTCGAGACCACATGTCGTGTAACTTACTGCTCCGCTACATTATGTTTGGATTCTCTGTGAACCGATGCTTATTCGTTGTTCCAGTTCCAGTGACATTTTGTTGCTCTAAAAGAAGTTATATGTTTTATCAGCAATATCTGTCTCAGGCATACGATCACATTTCAAGAGTCAAGCAGCGTTCCTATGGTCAGCAAAAGGGTGTGTGACCTGGTGAAATCGTGCATCATTTGTACTGTTTTCTGGCTCATAGTTTTACTCTCTAATGAATGAATTTTGAAAACATGGCTTGATGAGTTTACTCACTCCTGCATGTTATCCTTTGTTAAAATGTTTCTGTTGATCATGAGTGCTTTGTGTATTGTCTTACAGGCACCAATGTGAAGCATTGAGTCGTCTGCTTGGTGTCCTGTGGTAAAGAACTTTATTTTGCGTAGCTCACTCGAATCAGGTGTTAATGAGAAGAGCACGATAGCAAAGCACGGTGGTAAGTGGTCAACTCAAAAGTGTTTCAGGTAATTGATGAAAGTTCGGCACGATATTAATCGGCTGAGACCGCCGCCTTCATCGATGACATCCTGGCATCTGCAACCCAAAGATTTAGAAATTTGGGCCTGACGGATGGCGTTCCAAGCGTTTGTTAGGCTATGAATCATTTCAGCGTTATTATGAGGAGCGGGATGAGGAGCGGGATTGATCTCGTAAACTTGACGGCCGAGAACGCCTCAGACATGTTCGATTAGGTTAATGTTGGGGGATACTGCTGTCCAGGGATTCATTGCTCTGCGATTTAAGCTCAATCACCCTGGCACGATCGGTTGGCGATGTCCTGCAGGAGGATATAGCCTGGATGGTTCTGCATGAATTGTGCCAAATGTGGCTGCAAGATAGTGGTACATAGTTGGCGTCAGTCAGTTCTGCCGGAATATGCATCCGTGCCGTCCTGTGGTCTGTGGTGATTCTGGCCCTAACCATCACCTCCCGTATCGGTTTGGGGCTTCATGCACACACTGGACCACAAACCTTCATGTCGACATCGGTACACCTGCATTTGGACATCATGGCGACAAGCACAAACCTAGGTTCGAACACGTGACCTCCAATTCGGAGGCGAAGCCTACCCCTACGCCATCGGATCGGTCTATGATAATCAGAATAACTGGATAAAGAAGAAAAAGACGTTGCCGATCGGATTAAAGCTAGATGCACATAATTTGTTCCGAATGAAATGTATGCAGAAAGGATTAAACATATCTGATGCCCTGTTCCTGTGTGCTCACTGGTTGGTGTCATGGAGTGGCGTTGGCTAGTCTGGAGCCTGTCCCTCAGATGGGCGATGCGGATACAGGCTACCAATCCTCCGCCGGAGTGGTAACATTTCGTGGTCTCTTTTACTTCCTGTGTTTGTGTAGGTAGGCTGCAGATTGAAAATGGTTCCCCTGCTACAGTAAGAAAAAACGCCTTGCCATGCCACGTTCACCACGGGAGCATCGGCTTCAAGGTGCCCTATAGTATGCCCTCGCTGGTCCACGCTGAGACGTGACATATGTGTAATTGGAAATGGATGTTTTTCTTGACTTCTGCAGCTTGTAGTTCAAGTGCGATCACCATTTTTATAAACTTTTTTTTCACACCTTTTGTAGCCGTTGAAATATGCTTCACATTGGTGCCTAAAAGACATCACACAAAGCACTCATGGTCAACAGAAACATTTTAACAAAGGAAAACATGCTACACTCACAGAAGTGAGTAAACTCATCAATCCATGTATTCAAGAGTCATTCATTAGACAGTAAATCTAGCATGTGGCATTGTGTGTAAATATCAATAATCTCGATATTGGTTAAAGAGAATTCTGTGCACAAAGAAAAAGTGTCAAGTTTCTTTTGGAAATGAGTATATATAGAACTATAAAGTATATAATATAAACACCTGCTTGGTGTGTGTCGGTTTTCCTCTCACATTTATTGTTTGGATTACTACTATCATTAATCAGTTCATGGGATATTTATGTAGTTATACGTCAGATAAACCAAGTTCATTTGATGTAAGAAGATTAAAACAACATAAAATAACACTTGACGAGTAAACCTTACGAATTCCATGGCCTTAAAAAGTACGTAAAACATAATGATATGCATGAAGTAACGGTAAATACTTATTTCAGCTTTTAGACGTGGGCGGATTATAGCTGTAGGCGGAAATGAATTCCGCTGCCGGTACGTTGTGCATGTGGTATGATAATAATA
>JAOWAZ010542209.1:0-10094 GCA_028565935.1 Goniobranchus fidelis
TGAGAAAAGTGAGGGATGATGAGGGGGGGGGGGAGGGGAATGAAATGATTAAACCATGCTACAAAATGGCTTAATAAAAGCAGATGTCTATACGTATAGCAAAGTTAAAGTAATATTGGCGCTAAGTGTATGAGATGCAGGATAAGAAAAAAAACCCACCGAGAGGAATATCACCTCCCCCCCTGCCACCCCCACAAAGCAAAAATGAACACAACTATGAAAAATATAAAACAACAAAACAAATTAAATAGAACAACCATAAGATTAATTACTTAACCTTCTTAACTACGAATAATTTCATGACGTTGCTGCCTTCACTATAGTCTGCTTAGTTCTCTGCCTTTCGCTTTTCTTACTTGCAGGAAGATCATTTCCATTTTATGTTGATTCTTTCACAACAGTCCGATAGGTTTCTCTGGCATGCGCAAATCATTTCCACAGATGTTGGTTTTTCACAAATGGTCGATAAATTTCTCTGCCATCGCTGTTCTTCTTTGTTAGCAAATCATTTCCAAATGCTGATTCTTTCACAAAAGGCCGATACTTTTCTCTGCGATGTGCTTTTCTTCTTTGTTAGCAAATCAGTTTTTCATGTTGCTTCTTTCACACAGTCCGATAAGTTTTCTACCATGCTCTTTTCATCTTTGTTAGCAGATCATTTCTATATGTTTATTCTTTCACAAAGTCCGATAAGTTTCCCTGTCACGCAGTTTTCTTCTTTAGCAAACAATTTCTATGTGGATTCTTACACAGTCCGATAAGTTTTCTGGCATGCTCTTTTCTTCTTTGTTAGCAAACCATTTCCATAATATGCTGCTTCTTTCACATAGTCCGATAAGTTTCTCTGCCATGCTCTTTTCTTCTTTGTTGGCAAATCATTTCCATATTATGCTGCTTCTTTCACACAGTCCGATAAGTTTCTCTGCCATGCATTTTTCTTCTTTGTTAGCAAATCATTTCCATATGTTGCTTCTTTCAAAGCAGTCTGATACATTTCTCTGCCAAGAACTTTTCTTCTTTATAAGCAATCATTTCCATGTGTTTCTTTCAGAACAGTGCGATAAGTTTCCGTGTGAAGCGGTAAGTTTCTTTGTCAGCAAATCATTTCCATATAATATGTTGCTTCTTTCACAGCAGTCCGATAAGTTTCTCTGTCAAGCACATTTTTCTTTGTCAGCAAATCATTTCCATATTAATATGTTGTTTCTTTCAGTACAGTCCGATAAGTTTTTGTGCTACGTGCTAATCTTCTTTGTTAGCAAATCATTTCCATGTTGCTTCTTCCCCACCAGTCCGGTAGTTTCTCTGCCACACGCATTCTGCTTCGTTAGCAAGTCCTTGAAGAATTTTGTATCCCTTACTACAGTCTGATAACTTTATCTCTCAAGAGCTTTTCTTCTTTTTTTTAGTAATTCGTTCCCATATTATGTTGCTTCCTTCACTTCAGTTCGATCAGTTTCTCTGTGATGTTCTTTTCTTCTTTGTTTGCAAATCATTTCCAGATGTTGCTTCCTTTACTACAGTTCGATAAGTTTCTCTGTAATGTACTTTTCTTCTTTGTTTGCAAATCATTTACAGATATTGCTTCCTTCGCTGAAGTCCGATAAGTTTCTCTGTAATGTACTTTTCTTCTTTGTTTGCAAATCATTTCCAGATGTTGCTTCCTTTACTACAGTTAGATAAGTTTCTCTGTAATGTACTTTTCTTCTTTGTTTGCAAATCATTTCCAGATGTTGCTTCCTTCACCACAGTTCGATCAGTTTCTCTGTGATGTTCTCTTCCTTTTGTTGCGATTGATTTCCAGATGTTGCTTCCTTCACCACAGTCCGATAAGTTTCTCTGTGATGTACTTTTCTTCTTTGTTTGCAAATCATTTCCAGATGCTGCTTCCTTCACCACAGTCCGATAAGTTTCTCTGTAATGTACTTTCTTCTTTGTTTGCAAATCATTTCCAGATGTTGCTTCCTTCACCACAGTCCGATAAATTTCTCTGTAATGTACTTTCTTCTTTGTTTGCAAATCATTTCCAGATGTTGCTTCCTTCACTACAGTCCAATAGGTTTCTCTGTGATGTACTTTTCTTCTTTGTTAGCAAATGATTTCCAGGTGCTGCTTCTTCACTACAGTCCAATAAGTTTCTCTGTGATGTACTTTTCTTCTTTGTTAGCAAATGATTTCCAGATGCTGCTTCTTCACTACAGTCGAATAAGTTTCTCTGTGATGTACTTTTCTTCTTTGTTAGCAAATGATTTCCAGATGCTGCTTCTTCACTACAGTCCAATAAGTTTGTCTGTAATATACTTTTTTGCTTTGTTTGTAAATCATTCCAGATGTTGCTTCTTTCACTACAGTCCGATAAGTTTCTCTGTAATGTACTATTCTTCTTTTTAGCAAATCGTTTCCAGATGTTGCTTCTTTCACTACAGTCCGATAAGTTTCTCTGTAATATACTTTTCTTCTTTGCTTGCAAATCATCCCAAGATGTTGCTTCCTTCACTACAGTCCGTTAAGTTGTTTTTCTTTCATGCGCTCTTCTTTCTCACTTTTTTTTCCTTTCTAGCAAATTCCAGGATGTGGCTTCTATCATAGTAGTCCTATACGTTGCTGTCTATCCTCTGTTGTTTTTTTTCTTAGCGAATCATTTTGTAGAAATTGCCTTCTTCACAGCTTTGAAAAAAAAAAGGGAGAAGAAGAAGCCCAAATAGCAAACAAAACAGAACAAATAATAAAGCAGACCTCAAACGAACTTAGTGCACCATGATTTCTTACCTCTCTCTGTTAAGGTACAAATCACAACCAAACAATGGCTGAACGTCCATCCCCTGCCGGTATATGTTGCCATGGTAACAGATATAAATTCAAAACAAAAAGGCAGCCAGTTGGCCTTCTTCTGCTCTTATTCTCACAGACTATTTCTGGAAGGTAAAAGATATTTTTTACGGTCATTTAAATGGTGTATCATGATTATGATTATGAATATGACTATGATGGTGATGATGATGATGATGATGATGATGATAATGATGATGATGCTTGTTATTATTATTATTATGATTATTATTTTTTGTATTATTTTATGTGTGCATGTGTTTTGGGGGCAAACATGCAAATTGAAGCCTTTTTGGTTCTAAAGTTTTCTCCAGTAGCCGTCAGATTCTTGACAGCGAGAAAGAGAGAGAGAGAGAGAGAGAGAGAGAGAGAGGGGAGGGGGGTCTTGACTGCTGCTTGATATGATGCTAGTATGCCGATGATGAGAAGATGTTGCGATATTCACTTGATTCAGCCTTAACCACAGATGGCCTTAACACAGCTGGAAAATCGATCGTCAGGGAACATGCAACGAGGCATTGAGAACCGCTGTCAACTTCCGGTCCGGCAGGCTAGGTCACTGTTTTGCTTTTATCCTAGCCGGAAATGACTATGGGTCAAGGTTATCTAGGCCAAGGCAGAGGATCGTGTCCGAATAAGCCTCGTAGCTTATTCGGACCCGTGTCCGAATAGACACTCCGATAAGGGTAAATTTTCTTGCTCAGGAAAAAACAGAAGTAGTCACTGGAGGGATTCAGACCAGGACCTCCCAACGGCTTAACCATTGAGCCATGTGTGTCCCTTATAATTATGCGAGATTCCATCCTTTGCTGTTTATTGGCTGATTAATTCCTATTGTTATGATGTGCAAATGATTAATTACTTTATTAATACCATTTCCAGCATTCTCTTGAGCGCTTAATTTTTTAGACGAAATTCGCACTATATGGGGCCTAAAAGAAATAATTCAAAGTTTGTACCTTAGTGGATGCTAGTGATTTGTACCTCTCACATTCATAGTACAGTGCTTTTTTATAATGCAAACAGATTGAGCTGGGGAACATTTGTTGGATCTAAAATCATGTTGATATGAAATGTGCACTTTTTGTTGTTTTATTAAGTTTTATTTATATTATCCAAGCAGGGCCTGCTTAAAACACATTTTGTTTGAGATTTTAAAATTGTTTCAGGTTTGACAATGAAAATGAGTGGCGAGAATGATGTTTCCATTGAAAAAATGGAAAGTGACAATATTGATGTTGAAACAGACTTTGGTGATTGCAAGTTACATAGCATTAAGGTTAGTTAAATGTCCAGAAATTGTTTGCAAATTACATAGCGTTAAGGTAAGTTAAATGTCCTTGGAAGTGTTCATGTATTTAAATTGTTTTTATAAAAAAAATTCATACAAACTGGTTTCTTCTAGGCAAAGGAATAAATAGTCATCTTCACTGCACGATTTTATCCATCTGGCTTGATTTCACAGAAAATTATATTTGTATACATTTTATTACTTTAACTTTAATACGAGCTTTTGATTTGCTGCTTAAGTAAGATTTAAACCAATGACTGCCATGTGCGGTTTGAGATTTATTATATATGTGTACATTTTTAGTGACATACTTTTCGAATTATTGTGTGTGTGTAATTTCAACACTCCTGAGTCAATAACACATAAATATCATATACAGCAGGATTATGAACATGTGATCCTTTTGTTCTGAGAGTCTGCTCAGCTGATCAGTTTTAGTTCTCATTTTGGTCTTTATATGTGAATTTCTCATTTTGGACTTAATGTGATTCAGAGATGACTCTAGCCTGTGACAGGTACTTGGTCTCGCTTATATGTTTGGCATATAACTCCACCAACCACCTTCATTCCATTCCTTTTCTATTTAACAACCCCACACCATCATCATGCCATTCATTAGTCACGTAATTAACACATGCCCATGCAAACAAACACACAGAGACACACAATGCATGCATCTGGGAGAGCAGACACCTCTGACTTTCACAAGGATTACATGTGAGTGATGTTTACAAGGAGACAATACTATAATTTATTGATTCCCCCCTGCGCATAGGGCTTCAGGGTCATGGCCACATCAATGGTATCAACATTAAAGAGATGCGTGATTGATGTCTTACCAAAGCCGCTCTGAGGAAAGACCCTGACCCACAATGTATCTAGGATTGATGTGTATTTTTTGAAAGAGTGATGACTGTGTCATACCGTCTATTACTTTGCATGTAGTTGACTATTTGAAGGCTTAAGGGGGCTTATTGTGATTCATTTTGATTTTGGCGAAACTTTCTTGGGATAAATAGTTTGAGAAGGATTTGGTTAACTATGTGACTCTAGTTCAGTCTGACCAGCCCAACCACTGTAGTCGTCACTGATGTGATTGTATTGTTTTTTATTGGTATTGATGCTGGTTGTCCATGCTCATACCTAAGCAGAAGAACCTGGTGAATTGAAAAAAGAAATGTCTTGAACATACGCCTACTGACTCAGATAGAGGGAAGTGCTCTTAATAGAATGCAATATCTTTGTACAAAGATTCCATATATATCTTTTCAATGTAACTGTTTTATTTTGTGTTAGTCGGTTCATTGCATAATTAGTTGGCATCACAGGGTTTGATCCTCCCTGCCTGCAAAATGGCTGATGTTCTGCTGCCATTTTTTTTCTGTCCTTGGTCAATCCATTTGTCGCATACACATGTTCATATTTTTGTTGGTAAATTGCCGAATTAGGAGCATATATCTGTATTTTAAACCAGTAAGCTATTTGTAATAGCCATCACAGAAAAAAAAACCGCATTTTCTTGTTTTGTTTCCACACATAATATGTAAATTGCTCATGCATTCTGTTTTGTAGCCTTTTATATTTTATTACTTTTTGTTTCGGGCTGACAGCTAAAAGAAAAGACGTCATCCTCAAAACACTCATAATGTATGATACCTTGAACCAGGACCCTTTTATTTCATTAAAATAAAAAGGTCAATATTTAAGGATATGATAATTTTTTTTATTTTCATAAATATTACAGTTGACTTCGACAAGGCCACAGAGTCCGAAAAAAGCAACCGCTTTCTCTAGATTCCATGACATTAATTAGTGGTGATATTTACCTTTCCCTTGATCACATTTCCTCATCATCAGTTACAGATTTAATTTTACATTATGAAATGAGGGTAAGAGTCTTTCCAAATGATGCAACTACAGACTCATCAACAACAGAGTACAAATAACTAACCTTTTCCTTTGTAATCAAACACCCTAGACATTTTACCCTCAATAGAATCATTTTATTGAATGAAAAATAATTTCCAAGAACTAAAAGAATTATCGTTATAGTTATGATTTATTTCATGCTTGGGTTCCATATAGAGCAGCTGTGTAAAAAATCTCAGCATACACTATCCAACGAAATAAACAAATAGGTTTTCATACAGAAAGTACAGAGAAACTCCACCCTCAACAAATAATTGAAGCAAGATGAAATTGTTTGGCCACAAATTTTAGACAAGGCACACCAGTTCCAACAAACAAAGCCATGGCATATTATTTTAAAGACAATATAAGAATGCAAAAGTAAGACCAGTAACAATGTTACCTGTGAATCTAAACTAAGACTTGAAAGAAAGACTGAGAAACATAGCTAGGGATAGAAAAGTGTGGTTGGCTTTCAATGGTACACTGAGAAAGACAGTCAAAACCTCAAGGTTAGATGACACTGATAGTGAAAGGCAAAATGGTGAGGTAGGTCATTTTGATTTTTGCCTGACCTTCATGTTTGTAATTTTCATTTTTCTCTCCTTCAAGACGAGTTATGTTGTTTTCACTTTTTCTTCCAGTGCGGCTCTGTAAGCATTGTCAGCAAATCTGGAAACATTGTGTGCAACTCAACTCTGTTAGGCAACACCATTCTTCATACAGGACAGACTGGAGTAAGTAAAACCAGAGCTGCCAACCTTATGCCAAAATAGTGTATTTGTACGCTTTTTTGCCCCATTGTACGCCTTATACTTTTTCTGTGTAATTTTATGCTTTGCCGTAAGTGTCAATGTCTTGTCAGATAGCTCAGCAGTTGTAATAGTTTTTTACGTACATCGGTGAAAATACAAACGAGGTCATGCAGGACATGAGTGAAGGGAATGCCCGTGACTGGGTTTGTGTATTTGCCGATGTGCATCAAAAACTTTATTATCACATCCGATTTAAAAAACGTGATAAATTTGAAGTGGAGCAACATAGCCAAATTAAACACAGACAAATTTTATTAATCCACCAACATGTCAAAAGTCAATGGAAGTTTGAAATGTAAACAATGACAAACTAGGTTATGTAGATCTAGATCTAGCCCGTTTAAGCCCTGAAGCCCTGCTATGACTAGGCCTAAATCTACATTAGATCAAGATTCTATGGGCTAAATCTATTATAGTCCCTACCTGGATTTAGATTTGGATCTAGATCTAGAGTGGCAATTATTTGTTTGTTACCCTAAACCCTTTGGAAATGATTGATCAGTAGACGACTAAGAGAAAGCTACAGCATCTCTGGCATAGTACTGACATGGTTTACATCGTATCTTTCTAATCGAAAACAAATTGATGTTGTGAAAAACCATATTTCAAATGAAGTTTCTCTTACATTTGGTGTACCACAGAGTTCAGTTTTAGGTCCAATTTTATTTGTATGAGGCATTCTTTATAATACCACCAATATGCTGACGATACTCAGCTTTATAGCAATTACCTTATCTTAGTTCTGATACAATCATTAACAAATGCAAAGACTGTATTTCAGAAATAAATGTTAATGTTTGGATGGATACAAATATACTGAAACTTAACAATGAAAATACAGAAATAATGATTATAGGATAAAAGAATAATGATTGAAAAAGATGAGTAGTTGTTGACCAAGATCTAGTCATGAAAAATCAGGTTAACAATTTGTTAAAATTATTACTGTTTTATTTAAAGAGAATCCAATACATCAGACCATTTCACTGGCTTCCTGTAGACAAACGTATTGAGTTCAAAGCTGCTACGCTTGTCTACAAATGTCTAGAGGGCACTGCTCAGGGTTACTTGATAGACCTTCTCATGTGCCTGAAAACCGAAAGACAATTAAGATCTTCTAGTGATAGTTCTTTCCTTTCCGTACCTTGAACAAAAAGGGTCATAGGAGAACGAACATTTTTTTGGTATATGGACCAAAGATATGGAATCCCATACCTCAGAGAATTAGAGAATCTGATTCTTTGACTTCTTTCAAAAAACATCTAAAAACTTTTCTCCTTTGTAAATAACTCTCTAAATTATGTAATTCGAATGTTTTTTAGATTACGATTTTGTCATGAGGACGTCGATAACACTGAATATCGATCTTAGCAATGTCCATGACAACAATGCTAAGAGGGTGTGATAAGTGTTTCTAAGATTGTATCACATTGAAACAACTGTCATGCGTTTTGAGAGATACTCCATAAATCTTTGTATAAAAGATAGACTTCACCTCCTATTACCTGAACTCTACATCTTGTTTGATACCGTTTCTTCATGTTGTCGGTCTGAATTCCGCGTTCCTGAGTCAAGCAATATGCATTAGTGATCAGTTGGATGTTTAATAGGCCTGGACCCAATTTCTTCGCGTCATTGCTGTTGAATTTTATGCATTGATTGGATTGTGAATTCAGAAAAGAAATCAACCCTTAGAGTAAATGGAGCCCTCTTCTAACAAAAAAAAATCACATATGACCAGACTTGGTTAGGAGAATATAAACTTTCTTTTAAGAAAATCCAATTTAAACTACTGTTGACAATCATTTCCTGCTGCAGTAGATATAAGACTTTAGATTTACATATCTAAATCTATTGAAATTATGATTAAATGGTGTTAATTTCTGTGACCTGTTTGAAGTAAGCATTACCATTGAGTTTTACATGTTACACGCACCGTTTAGGACTGTACGCTTTTTTCAACTGGTTGTACACTTTTTATTCACTGATTTTACACTTTTGTATGGAGTGGGGTTGGCAGGTGTGTTAAAACCATGTAAAGTCCATGCAAATGTAAATGGAGTGAATGGAGGTCTATTGCAATATAAATCTGAATGAATAATGTTTTCATTTTGATATATATACAATTTTCTGATGGGAATGAGTGAAAATCTTATTGTCACTTTACTTATGTGAATGAAAGACCCTCTATAATAAATAAAGGCCCAAATTTTAGTGTGGCTTAAAAATTTAATGAAGGCTCCATTTTGATATAAACTGGAACAACTAGAGAAGGCCCAATGTATAAATGTCTTAATTGTTAATTAAACACCCATTTGATATATGTCTCGATCTATTCAGCTTATGATTTAATGGCGTTAATTTCTGTGACCTGTTTGCAGTAAGTATTTCCATTGAATTTTACATGTTTTGCACATCATTTAGGATCATACACTTTTTCAACTGATTGTACACTTTTTCTTCACTTGTCTGCTGACACGAAGCATGCACACGCAGAGAGGTCAAGACAAAACTGACTCTCGCAAATAATCGCAAACCATGCTTTTGTAAAAATGTTATATTTTCACAATGGAGGTGGTTGCCTTTACATTTTCATAACTTTTAGGGCTTTCTGTTGATCATGATGCAATTTTGTAGTTGACTGTGTCAAAATTTGAGAGTGATTACTTAAATAACAGGAACTTTACAAGGCGCACCCGATATATTTACCTTTCCATCACTAAAACTAACAGGGTATTCTTGTGGAGAAAATTCAAGGCTCAAGTGTCTCATGTGCCACAGAGATGGGCCCCATGGCTGTCAAATCTCTCTATGCTGACACAGCTGCCTTCAAGACAGTCCAAGGCAATGTGCATTTGGGTCACTGTCATGGACAAGTACATTTTCTTGGAGAGAATTGCCATGTTAACATTGGTAAGTAACACTTTAAGAAGTTTTTGTTTTTCCTTTAGTTTGTTTGTTTTTTTTATTATTATTATTTTTAGTAAACAAACATTCAGCATACAAATAAATCATATGACTTAATTATCTTTCACAAAAACAAACATGACATGAATGGCTTTGTTGTAAGAATACAAACGCTGGAAGCAGCTGAATATTCATGTTGAATGAATATATGATAATGGGCATATTATGGAAACCAAGGAATTGTTTTACAGAAAGTAAGAATTGAATTGACTGCCAGTCAAGGGTGTCCGAGTTCGATCCCCAGCCGGACAGTGGATTTTTTCGGGGCCCCCTGTTCACCCAGC
>JAOWAZ010542320.1:0-10090 GCA_028565935.1 Goniobranchus fidelis
ATAATAATAATAATAATAATAATAATAATAATAATAATAATAATAATAATAACAATAATAATAATAATAATAATAATCTCAAATCCCTTCACTAGCTCCCACTTAAGGCTCGCATTTAAGTACAAAATTTCTTCGATGACCTATCAATGTTTAGATAACAGCTCCTACCCACCAAGTATCTGAGTAACACTCAAGAAAATATAACCCTGTAAGAGAACTAAGGTCCTCTTCCAAGGCCCTTTTGTCTGAACAAAAAGTCCGTTTGGGGGGTTTTGAAGAAAGAACCTTTTTCTTTCAGGCTCCCAAAATCTGGAACAACATTTCTATTAGTCTGAGAAATGCACCGTAACACGACTCCTTCTAAAAGTCTTTGAAAACATGTGTATTTGTTAAATTTCTGCCCTGAATTGATTGACCTTGATTTGTCTCAATTCTCTGCTAATATTTTTTATGCCCTTGTTCATTCTTAGTCGTTTGCAGACATACCCTATTTAGCATTTATTATGAATTTTATGGTTACATTGGATAAATTGTAATCTATTTTATTCAACCGCGAAGAACTTCCTGTATTGTAGACTTTTATGCAACTTGATTGTTTTAAGCCCATTACCATTGTGATTATGTTTTTATAGTAATGTACTTTTAAATCACATACTTAGATTTTATTCATTCACTCACACATAGTAATTTAGTCTTATCATATTTACATAGTTTTAATGCTTATTTTGTGAAATGTATATTTCATGTCTTTTTTTAATGTATCATAATGTACAGCGCCTTGAGCATACCAAGGAAAGGCGCTATATAAATAATATTTAATTGTTATTTTATTTTATAATTATACTACAACTACTACTACTACTACTACTACTACTACCACTACTACTACCACTACCACCACTACTACTACTACTACTACTACTACTACTACTAATAATAATAATAATAACAATGTCGAGCATTTACATAAGGCATTCCCCTGATCAATCAAGATTCTAGGCACTTTACGATTGCCTTGCAAAAGAATACTCTTTTAAAACCAACGAACTGAACCATTGTCATGTTTTGCGTATTAACATTTTGTCAGTTCAGAAAATATCAGAGATCACCCGAAATGGATGAATGCATTCTTATTTATTGTTTTCTAAAACTGGTTTCCGATTTATAGATTTGCATTTGACCGGCAAAATGCATTGGCCAATACATGACATCAATAGTAACTGAGAATGACGTCAGCAGGTACTTGATGACTTCCCCTTCCCCCTCCTCTCCGTCCCAAACCAAATATGTGCATTAAGGAATACATGTTCGGTTAAAATTGGTGGCCATTTTAAGAGTAGGCCTGGCAAACTGCCACACTACACAAAACGACATTGGAGGTAAATAACCAGGCCAATGTAACTAATAAAAAGAGTGTCAATCACGTTTCTGGTGCTGGAGAAATAAGATAGGAGGAATGGACCATTTACTGTAGGGACTAGTAAATTCATTGAAATGTCCATTGAGCCATGACTCTAATAGCAATAATGCAACTTTGGTATCATAAAGAAGCTGGCGATTAAAACGACAATACGGTTTTAGATTCTTTCTCTACCTGGCAGACGGTTCTTGCCTGAACTCTGTTGTGCGAGTCTTTCTCATCGAACCGGAGAGATCCGTGGGCTACGGGCGATCCCTGAAAACTGAAAATAAAATTAATAATTGAGAAGAAAAGACTTATGCGTCAGAGATTCAGAGTGCTTTGAAGTACGTTCTCCTTTCAGGGTTGTGGAAGAAAATATCAATCACTTAACCGTAATACTATGGCGCCAAAGGGACTTTTGAAGAAGATTAATAGTTCTTTTAAGATTGTATTTAGAAATGACTGTGTTACTTGTTGACTTTAAAACATTTTGTTTCTTATATTTTTGCCATAAGGAAACGTAAACAACACAAAAATCATAATAATTTGTACATGTATAACTTAAACTCGGCAAAAGCGAATGTGTAATGTGCCAACACTAATTTAAAAGCTATCCCAAAACAAATCGAACTTCCTACCATAAGTTCTGTATTGCATGGCATACTTAATGTAAAATAGACAATTGGAGCATCAATTTATTAAGTTAAATGTGATGTAGTTGAGGTTACTTTTACTCTGAGTAGAATGGTAGGCCTATTACGTGATGAGGCGATTGTCATTCTTAGAGTCAATTAAATTATCTAGATCCTGTTGGATTTCCGTACGGATCAAAACACTAAAAAATTATTTCTTTACCGATTGCAGTAAATGTATGTCAGAGTCAGTAATGCTTTCTTTGTCTTATGACTCAAATTGCTATTAAAAAATGTCTACACGTAAATAGACTTCCATGCATTGGCAATCAGCATGCCATTACCTCGGTTGTTTGACGTCATCATCTAGATATCAAATCTACGTCTTAATTCTAAGCATGAAGGACCGAACAGAATTATCTCAGAGAGAGAGAGAGAGGGATGTCGCAGGAACCCATTTAAAACCCATGATTAGCAGCACCTATGCAGTATACTTAGCATTATAAATTAGAACCAACTCTATCATCTAAGAAATGATTAATTTTAAATGAATCTTTCGTTTGAATTTGAAGCTTAATTAATTCACTTGGCCGTAGAAGTGTTGGATGACATGGCAGATTGGGTTCGCCATTGGCTTTCACAGCGAAAAGGGATAAATGATTCGAGATGCTAGGAGAATTTTAACGGTTTAATTATAAGAAATGTCAAGGATCATAAATTTGATTCCTTAATCTCATATTTTAAAGACTATTTTCCATTGTTATATAGACGTATTATTTGTTTTCAAAATGAATTCTCGCATGGTTCTCTTTTTCCTTCACGTGTTGCCGGTTTAGTGATAGTTTGATATTTAGATCTAAATCCAGAATAGTTTAACCAAGATTTCAATCCCCGCCATTCTGCTTTATTCAACCTTTCAGACAGAGAGTGGGTCTTTTATGTGTGAGGGTGAACGAGGAAAAGAGAAGATATCTAAATAATATGCTCTTTTCATCTGAGTTCGAGGGCAAGCCAGACCAAAGAATGAAGCCATAGTACGTGTTGAGAATGACGTACAAGAAGTACTTTTCTGTCAGGTTCCTGAAAAGAGTAGAGGACTCGCGAGACTGCCAGTGGTGCCAGATTATTGTAAATCCATTTTAATTCAATTACTTTAGTAAACAAATCGCATCATTCAACCGTGGTGTATGTATAATATTAATTTCCACTCTCGATAATGCCTCTCGAGATGTTTTGATGAAAATTCCAACAGTTTTCGATGTCTTCCTCTTTGTCTAACACGCCCCCACCTCTCTCTCTCTCTCTCTCTCTCTCTCTCTCTCTCTCTCTCTCTCTCTGCACACAAAATACATCCTCTTTCATTACAAGACCAAGAAATACTTTTTTTCATGATAAATATCAGTGATGTGAAAACAGCGTATATCGTAATATTCTGTTTATAATATAAGCCACTACTGCTGTGATCTTCATGTATGGAATGATGGGTGTTGTATCTGATTCTGATGATGAAATCATTTCAATCCTCGTATTCAATACTGCTACGCTTGCACCTAATACGGCATGTCATGACTTGTGGGTTCTTTTAAGACACACCCGTGCAGGCCGGATTTAGCCGTTTCGTAAATTTATGTCATGATGTATAACGATTGTGCTAGTCAAATTACTTTTTGATCCATGGTGTTTTTTGAGAGATATTAATCAGTGAAGTAATTAGCATAATTCCATGAAATTCAAAAAAAGTCTGTCAGCTTAGATTAAGTATTACGTGAGATTGGTAAAACTTAGCAATACGACGTTTCGACCACAAATTGATTAGTAAACTCGAATAACAATGGTAATCTGTCAATTCTCATATCTTGTCTGGTTGTGTCAGGGCATTAGCTTGAAATAGATTGTCAAAATGTTAAAAGCCAACTTTGCCAGCAGCCTTTGTCACGGTTGACTGCCCACCGCTAACTGACACCTGCTGATCGGGTGGAGACAGGTAGCGGCGCGCTACGCTAAAATACCACCTCGTCAACGCCGTGATCAAGTGTCAATTTATGACTGATTTATGGGTGATGAATGGATCTTGTTCCTCTAAGAAAAAAGAAATTTTTTTTGGACAGAAAGTAGGGTATAGACTGGCTGCTCATAATCATTCAGTTTTTTAGATAGGATCAATCTGATTGCACCACTTAATTTAAGGGGTAAGGATAGTATTTCTACAATTCCTGAAAATATGAAAGCTGTATCTTTTTCAAATAATTTTTGGTGTAGTCTGAAAATGCCCTAAAATTGGTCCATGCCACTTCGCAGTGAAAAGGGGCTTGGCGCTGGGTGAGTTAATAAAGAATATGAAATTGTTAATGCTTTTTCCTTTATCTGTTCTAAATGTCCTCACATTTATCTTTCTCACACTTTTAGGTGGACGGGGGCCAATGATGATGGGACCACAAGGAAATATGAGACCACAAGTTGTACCTCGACCCCCCATGCCTATGATGAGAGGTGAGAATTTATAGTATTTTTGCAGGAATGCATTTTTGCGGGGATATTCTAGTGGCCAATTTAGCCAGCACTATTTGTTCATGCCTTGGTAGCTAGGTCCAAAGTATTGTTTCTTGAGGGAGGCAACTCTGTTTAACTACCTAGTCTTGATTGGCAGGTTATTCTGATTACCAGTAGGCCTATGTTGTGGGCACTTAAAGGTTGAGCACTGTGTACTAAACAAATCAACAGGTTACTTAAAAATAAAAAAAAGAGTGGTTGTAGCTTTTTATTACATTAGTGTCCATAGAAATGTTTGACTCTTACTTTGTAGTGAGGAAGGAATTATGATTTGTTTTTGTTTTGTTTTTTTAAAGTGGGCAGTTATATGTGTGTTTGGGTTTAGTTTTGGGTGTTTTGATGTTGTTGTTTTTGTGGTCATAAATTGGTGAGGACAGAATGGTTTGTGCGTAGAGGAAAACATTACACCCTTATGTCAGCGTTTATATTGCCCAGACTATATTACTGCAATTGATTTCTTACTAATCTTTGTGATAATACATTAAATAAGCTGCAGCGATTTCAAAACAAGACTGCTATTTGAGTCTTTTGAAAGAAAAATAGAGACCATGTCGTTTATTTCTTTAAAAAGTTACTTAGGCGACCACTTACTGCTAGAATCATGATGTACAAAAATGTCCTGCTGTGTTTAAAATGTATTCACAAGAGAGCCTTGTTATATTTATAGGACCTTGTTCATGTTATCTATCATATTATAACCCATCGCTTTCACTAAGACCTAGCAAACAGTTCCAGTTATGTGAGATTCCCTTTCTCCTTACATGTGAATAACATAATCTAAATACAAATTCAAGGCAGCTCTAAAAGCTCACCTTTTCAAAATGTATGTAATGAATTGGTATAATTTTCATTACATTTGTTATTACTGCAATATATTTGCACATGTGTTTGTTGGTAGATGGGATGTTTGCACCTAAAGTTGTATTACTTGGGATTGGGTGCCATATAATTTGTCATTGTTATTATTATGATTAATATCAGTTGTATGTGTATCAAAGGATGCCTGCAAAATTGGTAGGGAAAGATTCTTTCTCTTCATCATAATTATGTACCAGTTTACCAGAAAGAAAATAACCCAAGCAAGTGGCTCTATAACTTCCTTCTCAGCACACCGTTTAGCACCAAAATTGAATGGATGCTGGAATTTTCATTGGATTGAAGTGAATAAAATTATGGGTGTTTGGTAACCTTCAAGATGAGACAGCTTACTCCCAAACACTGTGCCTTTGCTGTAAAAACGTATTTTAAAACATTCCCTGAAGAAAATTCATGCATTTTTTGCTCACGGATGTGGATTAGACATTCGCAGTATAGCAGGATTACCATCTAAGTCATTCATCATAGCGTACGTGTAAAATTTTGGAAAGTTTAGGTCACCAGAAATAAAAATGTGAATAGCCAAACGAGGGGAACATACAGTGGGCTTTCGGGGCATCAAGCCCATTTACTGCTTAAAGAATTGGTTGAAGTCATGCCAAAGAAGTCAATACGACGTCTAAGTATGCCCAGTTGGAGTTGATATATATTTCGAAGGAATCTTTAAGAAAAATTCTGAAGTAAGACAAATTCAACACTTCAACAGAACGGAGCCTCTTATCTCAAAAGTTGTTCTTTGCTGGATTAATGACCATTTTGGTAACAGATCTATTTGCTTTGGTACTGAGAAAAATTGGTTCCCAACAGCCCTGACCTGAGTTCGCTCGACTTCTACCTTTGGGGACACTTGAAGGGCTTCAAAAAGTTGTCATCAGGACAAACAATAATCTATAGTGTAGAAGAAGAACTATGAGTGGTGCTGCCTTCGTGATCAGCTAGCAAGCAGAAAAGTTCTTCATGGAATGGATCCCATCAACAAGAGGATCATTATTACAGCAAGATTATACTCAAAATACTAGAGAATCCCTATTATCCAAGTATACATGCCTCATTATGAGAAAGAAGACAAAGAGAGAGAACAGTTCTATCAAGAATTGCAAGAAACGCCAAGTAACCCAAATGGCATTCCAATTATAATGGGTGACCTCAATGCAAAAGTGGGAAAAGCCCTTCTTTATGGTTTTCCTGAAAATATCTCAAAGTACCCGTCAATTCACATTCAGTAATTTAATTTTCAGGATTTTTAATAAAACCTGAATTTTGCATTAAAATATGTATTGTTAAATTTTCCTCTTAGGTATAATCTTTTCTTTTTTATATTTTGCTAATTTTTCAAAACAAATTTTAGAGCGCTTCCAGAATTTACCTCGCTAAATTAATTGGCGTTCTGGCCAGGCCAGCTCTTTTGGAAGTGTTTTGTGGAAGGTATTTTTGAACTTCATGTTGTCTTCATTGATGAATGCTGCTGCTTAAAACAGCTCTCTCTTTGTGTATCAACCTTGTATTCATTCAGTTGAGATGTGGAACACTCTGAACTTTCTGGTTAATGGTTAAGAAAGAGTAGCTTTCCTCTGACATAACTAAAATTACTGGTATTACAAATTCTTGTTCACTTTTAATCAAAACATGGAAGCCAAGCTTCCAGTCTAGTCAACTTGATGGCTTGTAGCTCCACCTGGGTATTGTTTGTTTGTTTCGGGTCTTTTATCTTTGCATATGACAGCCACTTGTCTACAGCAGTTACTAAACAGTTTACAATTTTGTTACCTTTTTTCCCCCCCGTCTCACATGGTCATTCAGGCAGGTGCATAGTTAACAAGCATCTTAGAGGTATTGATATGTAAAGGGATTTGATACTGCAGTTAGTATTTGGATGTAGACATTAAGTAGGTTGTTAACTCTTTTGCATTGAATTTGCTTTCTTAGTCTATATATTTTGCTTATAATTTCCTGAAAGATCTATTTGAGTTGAGAGTGTTTCATTTGCTTGAAGGTTTGGAGAGAAGTTCAGAAGATGTATAAGTCCAGCTTGTGGGTGCTTCCAGGTGTTAGGCATTTTCAGTGATGTCAGGATGCCAATTAATTTGTGCAGGTCAAAATCAGGATATAGGTTGCAAAGATAAGGATAATCTAATATGAATAATTTTATTGAGATTTTAATCAGATCTTTATAACTTCAGTGGGTTTTTGTTGTTGTTGTTGTTGTTGTTGTTTTTGTTGCTGTCATGTTTCTCCATTCTTCATGTTCTCCTGCTGCTCATGGTTCCTATTTTATCCTTCTTTTCAGTCCATTCTGTTAGGTTGTTAATGATCTTCTCCCTTTGTCTTCCATAAGATCTCTTTCCATCAACTTCTGTCCTCGTATTTGTCCAGAAGATTTACTCTTCCTTCTCTCCATCAGTTGCTTTAATGTTCTTTAATGTTACGCTAGGGTCAAAACTGTTTATCTTTCCTCTCTTTCCAGTATATTGTCGAAATTTGTCTGAAAAACCCCATTTATTTTGTTTCAATTTTGATTTGAATTTCCTTCATCATTGTCCAAGGTTTGCATCCATACATCAGTATTTCAAAGGCTTCTATCCTTCCGCTTTTCATCTTGAGAAATCGATCACAAATTTCCACAATCTGGCGTTCTCTGCCAATATTCTGCATTTTTACCTTTCACAAGCAATGAGAATATAATGAGTCATTGGCCTTCTGTTTATTTGTATTTGGTCATAGAATTCAACATCAATGCGTTGTAACCCTTGTGACCTTTAAGTATCAAAGATGTACAATTTCCGGGTCACCTTTCTCTCTTCTTTCAAATCAGACTATCCTTCTCTGTCTCTGTTTGTAGTCTATCAATCGGTTTCATTGAGTCAGTAAGTGACTGTGTTGTGCATTTGGTAGCCTTTGTTTGGGTGTCTTTTCATTCGTATAGCGTTGATTGGTCTTACTTTTTTGTAAACTGCAATCATGCCTCCTTGACAAGAAATGTCAAACAAAAATTCAATCAATTGTTTCATCAAAGCCAGATAGATACAGATCTAGCTTTAATTTAAGGTGTTCATATTGTATGAATGTGATTTTACTATATTAAATAAGGAGGTGCTTCAGACAATGGTATGTTGATTCCACTTTTTTGTTTGATTTCACTTTTTTCAGTCCTTTGATACCTCTTATGGGGGGTAATGGGCCTTTTGTATTGGTTTAGTGTAGTATAGAAGTGCAACCATCTGATTCTTAACTCCTGCAATAGGTTTTTTTAATATTGACTTTCATTAACTTTTTAACAGTATCATGATCTTACTTTGCATCTACATGGCTAGGTTGTTTTATTTTAGACCTATTGATGCATCGTAGTATCATGCTTTTACAATTTTAATAATGTCTGTTTTACCTGCCTTTATAAAGAGCATTGTGATTTCTTTGATATGGAAAGCGTGATAAAAGTGTCCTTTATTATTAAAATTTAATTATTTCTCTTAATAAATCGACATAGATTGCTTTTAAGTCAGTATATTAGATGTGTGCCACTGTATTAGATCTCTTTTAATTGAAAAGCCAATGTCAATTCTTATGGACCTTTTTCCCAGATCACGTTCAAGTTTTGAGATCTCCATTTAATCTTCTGTGTAAGAATAAGCCTGTATACATTCCATTTGTCTACTAAAAGATTTGTAGATGGTAAAAAAAACAATCTCATTCAGGGTGTCCGTCAAAGATTCAAAAACAGAAGTTGAAACAGTTTAAGATTTTAATTATTTTTTTAAAAATCTGAGCTGTTATGTAGAGATACCAAAAAAACCCAAAACAAATTGAGCTTTTACATAGCAATTAACCTTCTAAAAGTACTCTAAGTGCATACAAGTGTTCCTTGACAGGCACTGTCCAACCAAAATATATTTTCAACTCCATAATGTGGAGTGTCCAGAGATGCAGCCATTTTATTCTCTCATTTCATGGCCCAGTCGGTTTTTTATATTTGTAAACCTTCTTTGTAGAGCTTACAGTGCGTTGGGTTAAGCGCTAAATGAATTAAATTTATGATTATTATTATTAGCGTGCTGACGAGATCTTCCTACCCCAACGTTTGGGTACTCAATAATACCTGAGTGGGGTTAGGAAACTTGTGTAAATAGCCTTTCCCAAGGACATATCAGTGCCATGGCATGCTTTGAACTCGAAACCCAGCAGTTACAAGTTCTACACCCAGACACTGCCACACAGGGCTATTGATTAATGTTTGATTACATTTATTATTTGTTCATAAGTTCGGGGCGCCCTGTAACTCTGTCGGTAGAGCGGCTGACTGTCATTGTCATCCAAGTGTGCCCGAGTTCGACCCCCAGCCGGGCAGTGGATTTTTTCGGGGCCTCCTGTTCATCCAGCAGTATGAATGGGTAGCTAGGTCTTTCTAGACTTGGCGAAGTAAAGTCGGCGTTTAAAGCAATGGAAAACTACCACATTATGCAATATACCTAGTATAATAAGGGCTCTACCCCTAATTCCCCTATACCCAGTCATGGGTGTGGGACTAACTTTACTTTTACTCATAAGTTGTAAGTGTCAAACCAGATGATTATGTTATCAGGCCGGTAAGTTCTCCGGCAATGCCGGTATTTCCGCCAATTTTGTGCCTGTCGGC
>JAOWAZ010542431.1:0-10089 GCA_028565935.1 Goniobranchus fidelis
TCCCCTTTCCTCTCTCCCCCTTATTCTCTCTCTGTCTCTCTGTCTCTTCCTCTCCCTCTCTCCCTTCCTATCTCTTCCCTTGTCCTCTCGTCAGCATTAAAGGCCCTTAAAAAAAAACAACTTTGGACCTCTAATTTTGTGAAATATCTTGTTTATTTTTTTCAAAAATTTAGCCATCTGCTTTGATTTGTCTGAATTTATCAACAACAAAAAAAAGGACTTTTGAAAAATTTTCGTTATTGTATTGGTGCTTTCAAATGAAAACAGCAGCACAGTGAAATCAGATTCCAAGTCATTGTCGATGTCATCCCTCCATTTCATTCTTAGTCTTCCTCTGTTTCTTCTTCTGGGCATTTTTCCTTCAAGAATTGCATTTTTAGAGGAGTTGATGTCCTTTCATGAGCCTTGAGATATTAATTATCTTTTCCTTATAGTGTCAATGAGCCAAATTGTAATGTAATTTAGCTTAGATAAACTTTAAGTTTTTCTTTGTAACAATCGTGATAGCTTTTTACATTCATCAGTTTCAAATTTTGCTAAGGTTCTTTAGGTGATTTTTTTTTTTTTTTAATAATCCATGCCTTTCAGACATATGCTGCTACTGATACTGGAAATTTGCATTATCTGAAGAATTTGACTTAAGTGTTTTTTGATGATCACTGTCCTTGACATAATTTTTTTTTTAATTTCTGTAGTACACCTGTGAGTATCACATACTTTCAATAGAAGAGGAAGACAGAGAATAACTTTTATTGAATGTCTCAACTCATGGGCAATACAGCATGGTGGTGGTAGCAACAACAACCTTATAAGGTTGGCTGAGGACAGGGATGAGTGGAGGAACATGATCGCCAATTTCTGTTTTAGACCTAAAGGAGATAATGTCATAACACTATCCTTATGTTCTTCTCTTTGTCTTAGAAGATCTTCTTAAAGATATTATTGATAAAATGAAATTAAGCAAGAAAAAAATGTGGACTTAGAGACTACTGTAGGAACCAGTCCCCACGTCTCACTGCCCTCAGGAAAAAAAAAAGATAGAAAAGCAAAATGCATGTATCAATTAGTGTATAGGTATTGTGTTTTGTAAGATTAAGATGTATGCCAATTTGAAACTTAGCTTAAGAGCACTGATAATAATATAATGGTAAACAGTGGTAGGAAATTGATTTTTTTTTACAGTTTGGGTTAATTTTTTCTTTTCAATTTTTATATTTCTTATTCAGGTGCTGAAACAGGGGAGTTCAAGTTTCGAGCCACTGATGGGGTGAACAGCAATGACCTTCAGGTTTTCCACATTCGAGCAATTCCAGTAGAGATTATTATGGAGGTGAATCAGACTGTGGATGCTTTTCCTAATACTCTTCAACCTATTTTGAACTCAACCTTATTGGCTAGGGCTTCTTCATCAAATTTCACAGATGACATAGAATTCACCATCATTAAACCCTTTTCTACCGATGGCAAAATAATATCTGTGGTCAATGGTCATTCGTCAGAGGCCAAATCTTTCACACAGAAAGATGTAAATGAAGGTAAAATTTTCTACAAACACTTTGGCTACAAGAGAATATGGGAGGAAACTGATTTGATGCATCTAGAAGTTTCTACATCTTATGCTAGAACATTATCAAATTTGGCCCTGGTGATCAACATTTCATATGCTCATATCAATGAATACAATTATGACACTTTGCTGAATATGAAATCTCCTTCTGTGAAAGAAGGAACTGAAATTACCATCACAGAACAAAATTTTGATCCTGCACGTTTTATTCAGAGTATTCAGAGTGTCAGAGCTGACGTGGAGGTGGAGTTTTCCATAGCCGCACTTCCAGTTCATGGCTATCTCATATTAAATCACAACGATGCAGACATAGGGGCCTTATTCACAAGAGAGAATGTGCTGGCTAGAGAAATGGTCTACATCAACGATGACTCTGACTACACTCTGGACAGGTTTCAATTCACCGTAAAAATTCTTGTGCCAAGATCAGAGGATGAGGCAAGTCAATCATCAGCAAAAACCTTTGATTTTCCAATTAAAATTATCCCTGTCAATGACATGCCATTTAAAATCATCACTGTCATATTTGTGATCAAGGTCATTCAAGGGGAGGAAGCTCGCTTGACCGCCCAGAATTTGACAACAGTTGACCTTGACACTGGGCCTGAAGGTATCATGTACACTGTTTTAAGACCTCCACCCAGTGGTTTCCTTTATAGGGAGTCAGCCCCACGAATCCCTATCTTGCACTTTTCTCAGAAAGATATTAATGACCAGAAAATTATATTTAAACACAACGGATCTCGTGAAGTTGGAGGAAACATGGCTCTCAAAGTCTCAGATGGTGTTTTTCCCCCACAGGGTTTTAACATGACAATTGGTGTTATACCTCTGAAAATTACTGTTGCTCCTGACCGGGGTGTGCCTTATGTCCAAGGCAAAGGATCAGTTGTTATAAAGAATGAATATTTAAAAGTTGCCACAACTGGTGATCACGACGCTCTATCGTACAAAATCACTCAAGCGCCTCAGTTTGGAAAACTGCTCCGGCACCATTCTCGCATAAATGAATTCACCCAGAAAGATATTGATCAAGGGGCATTAGTGTATGTTCAGGATTATGATTCTGTTGGAGATGATTTCTTTGTTTGTGATATTTTTCTCAATAACATCGATTGCTCCCTAGACACTGTGCAATTTGATGTCATCATGAAACCTCTAGTTAAACAAGGGCCCTTGGTTACAGCTGCTGGGTCTCAGATGGCCATCACAAGGGCCAGCTTAGATGCCAGTGAACTGGCTCAGATCACAAATGACAATCCTCGGTTTGACATTACAACTCCTCCCAAATACGGTTACATAATGAGAAGGAATCGTCAGAAAAGAGAGGCCCGGGTGAAAGGTAATTTTTCACCGGTGTCTAATTTCACTTTTGAAGACATTGTTTATACCCGAATCTACTTCATGGCCAAATCAAGGGGTGCTACCCAGGACAGTTTCTCTTACAGTCTCTCTGCCAGAGGGGTACCCCCAGCAAGAGGAGAGTTTATCATTCAGCTGGATCCAGCTGAGGAAACGACCGATGTGGACATGGGCACAGGAGAACGGCCAGAGGAGGAATTTGACGGCAACAAAGAAACCACAGAGTCTTCAACTCAAGGGTATGTAAAAGAGGAAAATGTACCCTCAGATGAGGATGTTGAAGATGACGTAGTTAAAGAAGCTGCTGTGGGTCCGGATGATGGTGATAATAATTCCATAATAATTGCTGTGGTTGTTGTGACATTGCTGATAATACTGCTAATTGTTGTTGTCCTGGGAGTTTGTTTCATAAGGAGGCGCCGGCGCCGCGAAGCCAACTCAGCCCATAATATGAGTCCCGTCAAGCCAAGACCATACATTAGTGGACCTCTTCAGCTGGAACAGCCTCATGTGTTCATTGAACCACAACAAGACGCAAGTACCCCAGTTGGTGAAGAAGACACAGCTCTAATGAATGATCATGAAGATCACATGTACATGAACACTTCACATGTCAACAAGAGTCATGAAGGAGATGGCGACCCCAGACAGAGAATTCCTCTACAACGCAAAATGGTGGATCCCAGTTTGACTGAAAATCTCATGACCCCAGATGAAACCTCTGAGGATGCAGACAAACATTCCAGCCTAACTGGTGGCAGAGGATCCAATGCCAGCACTGATTTAATGGAATGGACATTGATGGACCCTGATATTTTACAACATTGCTACAACACCACACCAGTCCTGCGTAGTAATCAGTACTGGCTCTAGTATTGTGATGTGTGATTTAACTCATGGCATAGCTTCTGTTCTATGATGTTGTCATCCTGTCAATCAATAACAGTAAACGGGAAAGAACCTAGAATTGACCGATTGTGGGCTTACTTTACAGGGATGTGAGCTTCACTACATTGAAATAAATTAATATATGAAGGGACAAAAACTTTGCCATTCTCATCTGTGTCTAGTAAAGTGGAAAATATTACCCATTTATCTTTTTTTTTCTTTTTCTGGTCAGTCCTTTCCAATCTCCATCTACATCCTCAACCCTACTGTCCTAGTCGGAGTGTATGTTTTGACCCAGTTTGATACCTGCAGTTTGTTAAAATGAGTGTACGCACATTACATTTATATCTTTATGAATGTGTTTGTATGTATGCATATAATGTCTGCTTGTTGAAGGATTTAATTGTGCAGTAGAAAAAGCCATATTAAGACGTATGCACATGATTTGTTTGTATATGTGGAAGTCACGCTTGTATCTATTATATATTCTGGTAAAATGTGTGAATAAGGAATGGAGTTACTTATACAATATGTTTTGTTGGTATGCATTACAATGCATACTCTCATATTATGTTTGTATTTGTATATACATCTGTAAATGTGTAAAGAAGTGAAGTTTATTTCAATATGACCGTTACTAAGCTTTTATGTTATACACACATATATATATGTTACTTTAAAAAGATCTGTTTTTCATACATATTTCATGTAACATGAGTCACGCCAATATAATTTTTTTTATTAGTCATGCTTGTATTGATTTGTTTTAGATGTTTTGAGATTACTGAGATCAAATTGTTCACTAAACTGTTCTTTTTCTTTAGAATTAAGACAGTTGCATTTGTTATTTGTTACAAACACAACTGAAGAGAGATAAAAGAAAGAGAAAGCAGACATGGAAAAAGCAAAGTTAAGCTTCCCCAATTTGTTTTTTAAATTATTATTTAAAAAGTCTTAATGTGGTGTCAAGATTTGGATTTGGAATCTTTTCTGTCCATTGCTGTGCCATGCCAGAGATCTGGCCTTTATTCAGCTGGCATGCTCTGGTACCTGCCCACTAACCCAGGGAGCAAAATAAATTGCATTGTTATAACTATCTACTGGTACTGTGTTCAGGAAAATAAGCCTAATTTTTTCCTGCAATGAATGAAATCTAGCATATTTATACATGAAAATAAAGGACAACTGCTTACAATACAGCTCAGCAATTTAATTAGAAGATGAAAAATGGTTACTTTCTTTTGAAAGCCAGCATGATTCTAATGACCGATTACACATTGAAGAACCACGAAGGGTCCAAATTACCGGTACATGTATACAAAAGTATAAGTATAAAAGTATATATATTTGTTGACCAAATACTCACTCATATCCTTTTGTGTTCTTATGTAACACATTAATCTGTTACATATTATTATGATAAAAATTAAATGAAGATCACATTTTGTTTTTAGGTTATTGAGGCAGGTAATGTATTTTCTTTTATGACTTGATTTTGATACAAAGATATATATATTTTATTCCCCTTTAATTTATGTTTCTCAAATTTTGTATGTAACCTGCTTGAGACTTTTGTTTTTAAAAGAACTAAGATTTGACATTACTTATCTATAATCTCTCTAAATATATACATCTTATCCAATTCCTTTGCTGAGAAATTTGTCTTCTGTGGAAATCAATATTGTGGCTAAGGCTAAGGATGGTTGATTCTGTTACATCTGTTAACCCTTGTCTGGTAAAGATTGAGAGAAAGCTAGAATCAGAGCATTGACTTAGGGTTCCATCTCTCTTTACACATTTGACTGTCATGATTGGCTTCTTTGCCTCTTTTTATCACAGAATATACCAAACACCAATGCACTGTATAACATTTTTTTGGAGAGACAGAAGCCTGAATAGAAAATTTTACAAAAAGACTTTAACACTCGTAAGCTCAAAATGAACTTTGCGGCCAAAGCATTTCCTCTCCCTTAAGCCTAAGCTTAGGTCATCCATAGCCCACCAAATCTAAAGCTGCCTGACAACAAGCTGGTTCTAAATTGGCGGCCCACTCCCACTCCTTTTTTCCTGAGCATTTCTTACAACACTTTGTGAATATTCATAAAAATAATTCATTTTGACATCATGCAAGTCTGGAATTGAAAGCAGTCAAATTTTAAAAGCTTGCTTATTAGCCTTCTTCACAATCAATTGCTCACCATCTCTGCAGAAATCTGTTGGCATAAATGGACTGCAAAATGGACATTAGTAATGAACAGAGAGAGGCAAGTGGTCAGGCATTGTGTTTGATGATGCTGATAGTGGTTGAATAAAGGCATTTTAAAGACAAATTTACAGAACAAACAACCAGTGATCTAGAGGATTTAGTCTGCCTAATCATATCTTGTGTGCTGCTTGACTCTGTATACTGGTACATCTAGCATGACCAAGTTGAGCGTTGTTTTCAGTAGACCTATTCTTATATTTAAAGTCACTGTTCAAGAATTCTTTACCTGAGTGCAAAAAATTTCAGCTCAGTATTTCAAGTAAAATCAAAATTGATAATCAATTTAGTAAGCACTCCCAAAACAACAGGAAGTTGGCCAAAAATAAAATAAAATTAGAAGTTAACACCAAAAAGAAATCTGAACCCTTAGCTGATAAAATTTGAAATCAAAAGGGCTATTTGAATTTAAAATCCTCTCTCATTTGTGTGTAGTAGTATTTTAACCTTTCATATTTTTTTCATACTTGGCCATGTGGATCAATTGAATACTACATGTATATGAGCTTACAAGAACAAGAATCATTGTACAAATGATGCACTGGAATTGGAAAATATTCAGAAAATTTCATTCATCAAGGACAACGATTTCAAAAGCTCATTTATTCATTAAATGTCCCGAAAAAACAACAACATTTGTGCATCATTGCAAAAAAACAAAATCTGCTCATTTTGTCTTTTGTGGAATTTAATGAAACCTTCTCCTTTTAGACAAATCGAACAAATACAAAATCTGCCAATGAAAAACAATGACAGTTTTGTTGTACATTTGTATTAAGCCTCACTGTGAAAATTGAGTTGTGCAGTTAATAATATGAAATTTGTGCAGGTACTGTTTTGTTTGATGAAGGTTAAGATCTGGGAGGTTATTTTTTTAAATTGAGATCTTTTCATTTAATACTTGAAAAATGTTCAGAAAATTTGAATTTGAATCCATTTTGTGTAAAAAGTACACCACTTCAAGCAGGTGTAAACTAATTGAAGACTGAAGACACTTCCTTGATCTATGAAAGCTCCACATACTCCAGTCTGTAAATGTACGATTTAAATATTTTAAAAGATTTATTATTATTATTATTATAATTTTTTTAATTCAGTTTTATGTAACCAAATGTTGAAATTGACAATCATAACCTCATTTAACCACAGTCATTAATTTATAAGTAGAGTCAAAAAAGGCTTCTGTTTAATCTTTTTAAAATTGTTTATACTATTGTTATTTTGTTTACCTCTGGTGAATTCTCTCCATTTTGAAAGAATAAAAAAATCATCTAGAATATTGAGTTAATAATTATGGTACACATGGTTACATAGATCTATTAAGGAATGTATGTTTTTGTTCTCAGATTTTAAACATGTATTGATTTTGAAATTTAGATTTAATTTATTTTACTTTTTCTTTTTTTTATGCATTATATTCCCACACATATTCTAATTTTTCTCTTGTGATACCTGTTGTGGCTATCATCTCATGTATCATGAAGGATAAATGGAACAGATGGTTGTAAAGACAAGGTTCAGAGATGTTCTAATTTTAGTCACGAGATGATTGTTATGATTTGACATGACCCCAAATACCATTACGATGTAAAAGTGTATATTTGTAGATACAAACAATTTCATAGATATCTCTCTGTTTTAGATCTCGTATATGTTTTATCATCCAATGACTAGATTAGGTGTGAAAGGAAGGAAAGAAATGAAAACAATTTTTTGAAAGCCTGATTTTATGATTGTGAAGAAAAGCATAGATGATACTAATTTAATTGTAATATTTTAATAATGACTGATTTTACATTAATTCCTATTACATGAGCAAAGAGAGATTAATTTTTGTAATTTTATACTTTCTAATTTTGCATTTGATTAAATTTGGAATTAGCTTACCTGATAGTAAGATCTGGAACTGCCCTATTTATCGAACCACAATATGATAAGAAGGATGATGGAGTCCGCCGAGCGTTAAGACTGATCGTAATATTACTAATAACCTACCACATTTCATTATCATAATAATAATAATAGTAATGACTATTATTATTATTGTTATTATTATTTCTACAATTTGTCATACTTTTTTGGGGGGTGCCATATCATGTATCATAATTTGATTTGGTCTCTCAAATACTACTGATCATTTATATGAATCTCTCATTAGACATCAGCCTTATGGCTATGTTCAATCAGACTCATTGCTTTACTGTGTGGAATATTTTTTAAATGAAATGTGCAATAATGAAAAGCAGGTACTATCATGTGATGATTTCGTGACCCAATTTCATTCATTAATTGTATGAAGCTTAAATTTAGACGTTCACAAGGATCTGGATCTAATCATAACATTTGGACTTTGCAGACAATTCAGTTTTGTTATCAATATCATATCAACATGACTGTTTCTTTCCAAAGACAGAAAAACTATACTTCCATCAGGTCTGATATGATGGTCTTATTGATTGAAGACTTATAGTAGTGCATATGTAATATGAACCAGTTGTAGAACATCCCTCTTGTCTTAATTTTAATTGACCTTATGGTATATGGCCTACAACATGTAGCCTCACTAAAGCTACCACCTTATGATTTTTATCAGGGCTGCCATACAGACATGTCTTTGTTTTCTTTAAATGGCACCATCTTGTGTTGTGAGTGCATTGCACTTTGCTTGAATTAGATATAAACCTAAATTTGATTTAATTGTCTTCAGCGTGATCTATAACTGACACTAATGGTTGTGAGGAAAATTTGAAAAAAAAAAAAAATCATGTGTCATCAAAACCCCATTTACAGTATTGGTGTGAAGTTTTAAAAAAGCAGGGTAAAGAAAAACAAAATAAAACAAAAACCCACACATTTATCAGTACATGAAAAGAAAACCCAAAAGGTACCATCCCATACGCAATGTAATGTAGTAGCACAGAACATCTCAGGATAGTCCTGTCCTTGTGTGGTTGTCTTGGTATTGTTGTCTAATTCTTGAATGACTGAATGTAATATGACCGAGTAATGATTCAAGAAAATCCTACCCTTTCCCTCTCTCCCCATCCCTAAAGAATCTCACTTGAATTGACTTGCCTAGAGATTTTCTCACTTTTCGAAATCCATTTTTTTGCCGTCCTTAAATTACTGTGACACAAAAAAGCTGTGGAGCAGATTTTGCAGTGGTTGGGAGTAGATATATTCTCTGGCCGTTCCAAATTATTTTGTGCATTACATGAAGTAAAATAAAATTCTATCCGTGTCACTTGCTATCTAGATGGACTGAGTAAGTTTGTATGCTAAAGGTGATAGTGATAGAATATCCTGGCTGATTATTGTGTGCAGTCTTGGATTTGATGGCTATTGTTAGATCTATCTAATTTGTTGTTTTTAAGAGGTGATTTTTTGTTTGTTCGTATACCATTGCTTCATTTAGTTTTGTTTGATTATTATATGTATTATGCATAGTGAATTATTAAATTGCTTCTTTTCCTCTCTGGTAATTGTTGGGTTTTTTTTCCCTTCGAAAAGCTTGTATCTGCTACTACTCCTATTCTTTTTCCAAACCAGCCTGTCGATGTCGTCTTTTTTTCTTCCTTTTGCTTTACTAACAGGGCTGCCAACCCCTGGGATAGATGAAGAGTAATCGACTTCCTCAAAAGGAGTAAAATGAGTCAAAGAATCGTAATTCTCTCTTTTTGTGTGTAGTAAGTCCTCTCTCTCCCTCTGTCTGTGTGTCTCTCTCACATTTTATTGTAAAATAAGACACGATATGTATGATTATTATGATACTTCATGGTAAACCATGAAGGAAAAATGGGTTGTCCATTGCATTGGTGCATTTTTTTACAATGGACTGATCATAGTGGGCAGCAAATATGAACTTTATGAATGTGTACAAATCTGGAAAATTGGGACCTGTCCTTTGACGCAGGTCTGTCAGTATACATGCGGGTGGTCGTTTGTCTTTGAGAATTTTTTTATACAATGCGCAATAAGGTATAAAAGTTAAATTATCACTTCATATTAA
>JAOWAZ010542542.1:0-10087 GCA_028565935.1 Goniobranchus fidelis
CTTCTTCTTTTTTTTTTTTTGTTGTTGTTGGGTGGGGGGCAGCTGTTTTGTTATGTTTTGGATTTTGTTATCGTTTTGTTGGTTTGATTTTTTGTTTTGCTTAAAAAGCTGCCGCGAACGTATCACGAGTTCAAAAAATTGTAAACGATTTGACATTGTCAACCCTCTTATAAAAAGTATATTGCCATCTGCGTTACGAGCTTTGGAATGTTAGACCATTACATTAGTTAGATGTTGTCGCATTGAAATATTCATTAGAAGTCGAAAACGTCTTCAGCCATTTGTCAGATGGAAAACTGTTGCAAACCAGTTAAAATGTGGATACAGAAAAAATAAACTGAAATTCAATAACCAGAAATGGGAGTATTATTACGCGCAACATCACCGAAGATTAAAATCTAAATAGCAGATGTCAAGATAAGTATTTCCATAAAAGATATGTTTGTTGCTCCTTATACGGTCGAAGCCTTCTCTTAACACTTGTCAAAAATATCAAAATCTTTCACGTAAATGGGAAATAAATTCACATCCTTGGTGCACGACGTTTCAAATGTCTTCTAAGTAAACCAAACAGACTACAGACAATTACTGACAACAACCTAAAGCATTCATGAACTCATTGTCATTTCATCAAATTATTTACTTGACTAGTCCATTCTTTCACTATTATGTTTTAGCTGTCTACGGAACACGGTGGGTCTAGTCTGTCGTTTTGTTTGTTGTGTATTTTGACGTATTGACGTCACATCCACTTCCCAAAGCATGTTGATGTATAAAATACTTTTGTATTTTTTATTTACTTTTCCTTTGCGCTCCAGATCAAATTATCGATTTTTAGGTCCAGACTTTGTTTGTTTGTTGTTGTTGTTTGGTTTGGTTTGGTTTGTTGTTTTGTTGTGTTTTTGTGGGTTTTGTTTTGTTTTGTTTTTTTGTTTCCGTTTCTTTTTCTTTCTGTTGTTTGTGTTTTGTTTTGTTTTGCAAAAGTATGGGCTTTAGTGATGAAGAATATGTGTCCTCACATTTACTCGTAGTATACTTTATTTGGGCTTGTTGTCTTGGACCTATGTGCAAATTTAATATAATTCATAAATGCATTTATAAGTCTTTTAAGTTTGTTTTTGTTTTTTTTTTAATAAAATAAACACATCTTCGTATGCAACTGGTCTAAGTTAGAGGTGGGTTTTACTTGGAAGCAGATATCTTGTTCTACTTAAATATCACATTTTCATTGATATGATATCATCTAACCCAAACCAGAAGATTTAATGGAATTCATTAAGTTCTGAAACCTAAATCAAGCCAAATTTTCAACTTAGTTTATAGGCCTGTAGATTCAGATTTATCCTGTTTTGTCACATTTTAAAACTTTGTGTAGTCCTTTATGTATCCCTTTTTGTCAGAGTTTTTCAACTTCTATTGTACACCTTTCAGCATATCCCTTTTTGTCAAAGTTTTTCAACTTTTTTTGTACACTTTTAGATATATCAGTTTTTGTGAATTTTTAAAACTTAGTGTATAGACCTTAACACATATATCCCTTTTTGACAAATGTTTTAACTAAGTTTGTAGACCTTTAGAGAGATATCCCTTTTTGTCAGATTTTTAAACTTAGTTTATTGACCTGTAAATATAAACCTGTTTGTCAAAAGTTTTTCAGCTTTGTTTTTAGTGTATCTTATTTTGTGTCAAAATTTGTGTTAAACTTGGTTTGTAGATCTTAAGGACATTTTTATCTAATGTTTTAACTTAATTTGTAGACCTTTAGATTTTTCCCATTTTGTCAAATTTTTGAATTAGTTTTTAGACCTTCTGATTCATCCCCTTTTGTCAAATTTTTGAAATAGTTAATAGGCCTTTAGATTTATCTTTATTTTCCATGAAACAGTCGTGACAGTTGTATCATATCTCTTTCAGAAAGTGGTTGATGTGCAAATAATTTTACTGCTGCTGTCCGTTGAGAGTTCAAACACTGTGTTGGATCACCTGATGTATGCCACAGATTCCAATCCTGATTTTGACCAGGCGCTTTCTGAACAGTATCAGCTTCCTGACACAAGTGAATTGATTGTCAACATGGAGTAAGTAAAGTTTTATTATCTTTACTTGATTGGATGGTTATGTGGAGTGTGAGGTTATCGTATGGATGTGTTGGGTTTTATTGCATGGATATGTTGAGTTTTATTGGATGGATAAGTTGAGTTTTTTTTGTGTGGGTATGTTGTTTTATTGTATGGATTTGTTGAGTTTTATTGTATGTATATGTTGAGTTTTATTGTACAGATACGTTGTTTTATCATACGGATATGTTGACTTCTATTGTATGGATTTGTTGAGTTTTATTGTATGTATATGTTGAGTTTTATTGTATAGATACGTTGTTTTATCATATGGATATGTTGACTTTTACTGTATGGATATGTTGAGTGTTATTGTATGTATATGTTGTTTTATTGTATAGATACGTTGTTTTATCATATGGATATGTTGAGTTTTATTGTATGGATTTGTTGAGTTTTATGGTATGGATATGTTGAAATTGTATGGATATGCTGAATTTGTATGGATATTTTGAAATTGTATGGGTATGTTGAAATTGTATGGATATGTTGAGTGCAATTTGATTCATTGTCTCTTATGGGAAGAAGTCATAAGCACATTTTCTAAAACTCAATGTCACAGTGAAAAGAAATCATTATGTCTCCTTTTCATAATTTCCATCACATTGCGTCATACTTGGCCCAAATGCAGTGACTGTCAAGAAAAGGGCCATAACTCACTGAGTATGATTCACTTAAAACTCGTACATAATGAAGACTTATTTTTTAGTTATATTTCAATGTAATCCCCATGGAGATAATTCATATTTGCCAACAGGATAACAGTGAATAGATACCCAATCAAAAGTGAGAAAAATCTCAAGTCTTGTTTTCAAGATATTAATATAATATTAAGTAGCAGTAAAATGTAATAAAACGGCTAAGATAGGCAAATTTTCCATATGTAACAGAAAATGAACAAATGGTCAAAAAAACATTTGTTTTTTTCACGGAATTAGAGGGAAAATGTGCAACTTTTTATCCAGTGGTCAGAAAAAAGGCTGATTCTTAACCCCGACTTTTCAATTAACGATAAACATGTCAAGATTCTGACTTACAGTGGGCACACCGCGAGCCGGTCAAGATTCTGACTTACAGTGGGCACGCAGCATTGTGTCAGTGTTGGTTCAGCCATGGATCGAGTCAATGAGGGGAAGTCATTCTTAAGCCTTTTTTTTTTTTTGGCAGAATGCTGCCTTCATTTTTCATTGGCACCCTGTCGTTTAGACTAAGACAATAGGCTTTGCAAGGATGCTAGAACAATGTCATCCTTATCTCCTAACAGGACAGCAGCCATGTACAGTACCTGTCACAGTGCTGTTCACAATAAAAGAAATGTTGAAACAGCGGCTAGAGATTCCTTTATCCGTCTAAACATCTGAAGCGACCAAATTAAAAAAGATGCATTTTTGAACCATTGCATACTGTTGACTCAGATTTGGAAAAGATTTGCAAATGGCTGCCATTACAGCCAGATCTATAAGCAGTGAGTCTTTAAAGCGCAATTGAGCATATGGACTTACTACTTTATTTCCACTTATAGCCTAGGCTTACCTTGGGTATTCAATTTCTCGCTATCGGCTGAACTGGCCACATTGTTTTCCAACTCAATTGGAACACAAGTTATGAGCATGAAAGTGTATGTCAATCACGACACTATATACAAAATTATCTGTCCCCGAAACAGAGTCATTCGATAGAGTAAAGAAGTTTTTGCAGGACACTTTGTTACAGCTGAGTTTGTATTTTTATCTTCAGTTTTAAAGCAGGTAGAATCTTTTACAGATAGATATATTTCATAATGTGATTAGTATCTTTCCATCTGCATGAACTTACAAATGAAATTTGAAAAGTGTTAAAGGAAGACAGGCCTGCGACTGGTAGGTAGCCATGCCAGAATGGTGATGAAAGGGATAATAGTTATGGACAAAGATAATAAAGATATGTGTCAGAGGACAGGGCCTTGAAGTCAACCTGTTGAGAATTAAAACAACTGAAACAAAACCATTGAAATTGATGTTTTATCCAATACACAGGCTTAAATATTGAGAGATAGATGTGTTCTGGTCTGTTTCCTAACTCCATCATGCTGTCATGAATATCTCATCATTCATTCCAGATTAAGGTATTTCAAATGTCTTTGGAATATCAACTCACACCTTTTCTCATGTTGCTTAGAAGTACCCTTGCTCAGCTGCAAGAGAAAGATACAGAAGAGATTTTTGCCAGCCCTGTTTCAGAAGAAGAGGTAAGACTTTTTTGTAACAAGTTTTGTAGTGTATGTCTAAATTATTCAGGGGTCGTAGTTTTCCGCGGATCCGCGGAATTCCGTGCCTTCGATGACCTTCCGTGGTTACTCTACGATAATTTCCGCCGATGGGCGCTGTTCCGCGATCGCGCGGCGACGACCTTCCGTGGTTACTCTGCAATAATTTCTGCTAATGGGCGCTGTTCCGCGATCGCGCGGAGGCCCACTCCACGTAACTGCTTTGAGGTGCCCGTCATTAGGTACAACCCGTGGGTACAACCAGTTACTGACAACAACCACTCTGTGGTGTGGCTACAACAATGCTAGGCCTAGCCCACAGAATAGAGAATAAGAATAGGCCTAGGCCTAGCCGATGCGCCAGCAGAAAGCTACCCTCATTCCGCGAAGTATAGCCTAGTTCAGTCGGTGAAAGTTTGTTCCGTCACGAGGTGATCCATCTTTTTAATGTTGACTGCATGAACTGATCGAGGCAATTTTCGTTTCATTCAATCCGAACAGTTGGTTGATCAAAACAGCGTGCGATCGTGCTTGTCGCCTGGCTCTCAATGTGTTATGTTATCTTGGTTCTTGTTTTCGAGCTTGTCATCGTTTTATATGTAGAAATCTAGAGTAGATCTTGGTCTAATAAAACCGAGTAAGATCGATGCTGTCATGGTTTAGAATCTGCTTGAGCTACAATTGAGACTTCGACTGTAAGTGTAGGCCTAGTGTATGAAAACTGTTGGAATATAGCCTAGACCAGATCTAGAGGCTAGAATCTCGATTTAGATCACAGTAGGCCTATTCTTTTGATCTAGGACTAGATATCTTGTTACAATACCATTGTTCTAGCATAGATCTAGATGTAAAGATTTTAGAGCTCCTTTTACATAGCCTAGTCTAGTGCCTCTATATCAAGGTCTAGCGTAGATACGGTTATGGTCCTGGTAGATAATAGGTTAGTCCTAGATAATCTAGACTAGATTATATCTAGATTGTAGATTTAGATCTAAAATATATTTCTTTCTTTATCAAAAACTCATTTTACCTTTCAGTGTATCAGCATATTATTTCTGTTTTGACATTTCCTTCTTCAGTTAGCCTAGATCCCTACATAAAATTGTGGTGCACAAATTCAAACAACTTTCAAGGCATCAAGAGAGATAGAAATCTAGATTTCTAGAACTACCCAAAATGGCTCTTCGCCAACTGGAGAAACATGAGGAAGCTTTGATCAAAGACATAGACAATGGTGTTAAGAATAAGTTTAACTTCAAGTGGTTATCAGAACAAGTAGTGGTGAAAGGCATGACTGTGGATCTTGGTGACAGCATCAAGAAGGTTAATAAACCTGGTAAAGCCCTGTGCACCTTGTGTAATGTGATTATTAGTTATGGTGGTAGAGGGAAAGGGGCACTAAAGGACCACATACTCACAGAAGCTCACACTAAAATTCTGGAATCAAAAAGAGACAACTATGCCTTAGGCAGTTTTGTCCCAAAAAAGGACAAACTGTTTCCATTATTTTCAAAGGTAACATCTTGTTCCAGTGATGTTACTGAAACAGATAAAACTGATATTTCTATTGCCACCACCAGTAATGCATCCAAACCCAAACCTACCATCCCAGTTTCAGACCGTGCATCTACAATGGAGGCAATGATATTAAGTGCAATGGCTGAACATTCAATGCCTCTTACCTTTGCTCCAGTGCTTGTGAATTTAGCAAAAGCCTGCAGTAGAGATCCTAAAGCTTTAGCACAGATCCAGTTGAGTGCATCCTCAGCAGCGTATAAATTGAAATATGGGTTGGCAAAGACCGTTATGGAATCACTCGTGAAAGACCTTCAGTCAGGCCCATTTTCCCTCAACATTGATGAGGCAACCAGCAGTAACAACAAAAAAGTTCTATCAATTCTTGTCAGTTTTTATAAATCCAATGAAATAAAAGTGCACCATCTTGCATCTGTGGAATTAGTAAGGACTGACTCACAAACCATCTATGATGCCATCTCAAATATCTTTGAGGAGCATAAACTTCCATGGTGCAATTTGATTTCAATTTTATTTGACTCCTGTGCTGTAATGAGAGGGACCAACAAGGGTGTGGAGACTCAAATTCGTCAAAAGAAGGCACCACATTTGCTTGACATTGATGGAGATTCATGTCACCATATAAATAACGTTGTCAAGCAATTTTGCAAACCTTTTGCAAGACATTTGGAAAGCTTGTTCAGCGACTTGTACACAGATTTCAAGTGGTGCAGTGAACACAAAACAAAGCTCAAGGACATATGCAGCATTTTAAATATTCCCTTTAATGTGCCTCAGATGTACTCTGGTACCAGATGGCTATCAAGTTATGATCGTGCTGCTGAGACTCAAATAATGTTTGATGCTCTCAAGATTTTTTACTACTCTTTTTTGACACAAGCTGACAGAAAAATTTATTTTGATTCCATAAGGGAAATTATGATCAAGAGAAATGTTGTTTTGGCAGGAAAGAAGCGGTTGTATGAAATAATAGACTCTTTGGCTGGGAGAAAAATGACAGAAGAGGGGAAGGAGAGAAAGACAAGAATCCTCGTCAAGCTCTACGACTTGTCGGATAAAACCAATCTGCAACTTGAGCTCTACACCTCTGTATTAGCTTTGATGAAGGAGTATGTGTGTTTTTTCCAGACCAAACAACCTCAGATTCACAAGCTGCATGATTATCAGCAAAATATTTGCCAGAGGTTTTTCCACTGTTTTGTAAGGCCAGAAAAAAGAAGAGAGAATATCCTCAAGGTTGATGTAATGGACCCAAAAAGTATCTTGCCTACCAAACACATCTTTATTGGTCATCCAGACAAGAATATCAGTGTTCCTGATTCCTTTGTTCAGACTGTTATAGAGGCATACAAAACAGCAGCATTGCAGATGCAGAAAACATTGAAAGTCAACAAGACATTAGAATCTCTTTCAGCTTTAGACCCTTCCTTTACTTGTCACACAGTGGTGATGGATCACCTTGAAAAGTTAGGTTCTTTGTGCCATCATCTACTGACAGCAGAGGAAATAATAATGTACAACACAGAGGTTAGAGCCTATGCTAATGATGCATCTTTGCCAAGCTTTTCTGATACTGATAGAGTTGATGCATGGTGGGCTACAGCAGAGATCAACCGAAAATACCCAACCCTCTGTAAAGTAGCAAAGTCCCTTATAACAATTTTTCATGGTGCACAGGTGGAAAGCACTTTTTCTAGAATGTCTAGGATTGTTTCAAAACAAACTGCCAGCTTAAATGTAAGCATGCTAAGTGCCATCCAAACTGTTAAGTATGAGCTAAGCAGCAGTGGACTCTCCAGTGTCAAATACTTTGAAAGAAAAGATCCTCTGACAGATCCAGTTTGTCACCAATTATGTAGGAACATTAGGTCATCTCATGCTTTGTTCAAAAATAAGAGAAAATTAACACAGTCAGCCAAACCCTCCCTCACTTTAACAACAGCCAAAAGACTTTCTGTTAAAGCTAAAAAGCAAGATATGGCAATGCACATGAAAAAACATGTAAAAAGCAAGGCACTTACAAGTAGTTCTAAGAAACTCAAATCACAAGTTCATGCTCATAAAACTGACCAGGCCAAAAAGATCCCTGAGCATAATACCAATGAAGAAGTTCCAAATATTACCAAGTCTTATTGTTTGGATAGAAATAAGCCCAACATCACATCTAATAGTAGTAGCAAAAGTGAAATGGCTATGAACACAGGACCTAAGAAAGCACAGAAAAGGCCAACTGTCATGATTCAACCACAGTTGCCTTTCAAAAAACTTAAGTTGGATCAATAACACCATCCAGGTTGTCAAGCCTGTTTAGCCAACTATGCACATTTGGATTTTAACTTGAGGTAATTATATATTATTTTAAAATTATAATTTTACCACTTTTTTAAAGATAGTTTTTTACCCTGATGTTTCTGTTCTAATACATACCATACTTTGTTTTATTGTGTGTTATTGACTGTAATATTACATTGTTTGGTATAGGGTAGATGTAGGCTCTACTTCCAAAATTTGAACTTATGACATATTGTTCAATATGATTAAGACCGAGACGTCGATAAATTTCAGTGGTTGGAAAGATCCTGTGCTATGACCCCTGAAGGTGGAGGGGATGGAATGCGGCGAGGGAGGGCGTAAAATGAAATTACAAAAGTACTGCCATAATGGAATTTTTTCTTATCTTCATAAAAAAAAGATATTACAATAAAAGCCATGAAAACAAATGAAAGAAACATTTCTTATTTAGCTCTTAAGGTGGAGGGGATGGGATGCAGTGAGGGGAGGGTGAGGAGGGACGGGGTGGTACTTTGCTCATAGATTTACTGACCTCATAGATTTACTGACCTGTTTTTTGCTACTGAAGTGGAAACCATTGTGACAGGTGAAGCCAAATGTTGTCTAGAGCCACCTGTCCCGTTTTGCCATGCAGCTCACGCCACAAAAATTTGTTCAGGTGGCTGTCAAGTGTCGTGTTCCGCACTCCGCACATGTATTTAAAACGTCTTTTACAAATTTCCTATAACACTCCACGTGGTTTGTACAAGCCCAAGTCACGGGGTCCATAAAGTTTTTGTCGTGAATTACCAAGAGGTGCTGAAAAGGAGGATTCACGGGGAGGGTGTCTATGTTATTGTAAGAGGGGAGGCGGTCCGTACGGATGCTGCTGCCTGCCTCAATGTATCTAATTATTTATTTAAGGCAGTATTGTCGCAGCGGATTTGTCAGGTATGTGAGTGAGAAACCCTTGACCTGTGGCTGGGCAAATGCCACCAAACACCCACCTCTGCTGTAGTACACGCCCAACATTATTTTTCCTCCGAGCAACCAGAGATTCGTCTACTTCAACCACAAGCCCTGGGCCACCAATTCTAAATGGATTGTTCACAAGGTGATTGGAACAGATATCACGGAAATAGCTGAACCACTGTTATAATAGTTTTTTCCGAGAGTCCACACAAATCCATGGAAGTGTTTACAGGGATTTTAAAGGCCCAAAGGAGTAAAAGTTGAAGAATTTCTTTGTATTTTAAATTTGAGTTTTCCCAGTAAGAGTTTTTCTTTAAAAAAAGTTTGTTTCCTTTGTGTGTCGGGCATCGGAAAGCACGTTCATCACCTCTTCCAATTCTAATCAGTGTGATAACACGACCACATGTCGCACAATTTGGAGGATTTTGCCGTAACAGAGATTGTTGTTGTAAAAATGCAATGGCACTTGCCTCGTCACGAGCATGAGTATAAAGTAAATTAAGAGCCATTAATTCAAAGCAAAAGACAAGAAAGGTCTATATCCATTAGAAGAACATGCACACATATACAAACACTAATATCAAAATCAAAGAAGAGAAAATCAAATATCAAGCTAATGAAGTCCAATATCAAGGGAAATTGGCAAAGTATCAATTGTAAAACAATGTTAAGAACTTTGTTATGGTCCACACAGTCAGAAGGTTTTTCAAGAAATGATCACAATTACAATATTAATTTACCTCTCTCGTAATAAGTAGTCAATTCCAAGTGTCACAAGTTGAGATCTCTCGCAATAAGCTGCTCATCCTCCCGGTCAATTCCAAGTGTCACAAGTTGAGATCTCTCGCAATAAGCTGCTCATCCTCCCGGTCAATTCCAAGTGTCACAAGTTGAGATCTCTCGCAATAAGCTGCTCATCCTCCCGGTCAATTCCAAGTGTCACAAG
>JAOWAZ010542652.1:0-10087 GCA_028565935.1 Goniobranchus fidelis
TTGTTAGCTAAAGATATTGGTTTAACATTCTCCTAAGGGCGCGCGGAAGCAGCTTCACAGCTTCAGGTTTCGCGAAATTTATGTTGAGTTGAAAATGTGAGTTTCAGGTTTGGCAGACTTAGAGGTTTGAGTTTCAGGTTTCAGTGGTCTTGACTGCTGGCACCCATGAACCAGTGATGTCATGGCTCTTGGAGGAAATGAATCAATTAATATTTTGTGTGTCAGCCATATTTCGCTCTATGTTCCACTCAGTGCCAGGCTTATTTGGGCCTTTAAGTCCCACAGTGCGAGGAGTTTTTGATACATTTATGAAACATCAGGAGCAACAGAAAAAATTTGTCAAAATTAACATAATTAATAAAATTCAAGGAAATTTTCAAGATTTATGGATAAGAGATGAAGCCTAGACTACAGGCTACATACAGACTATTAGTGGCTAAGGTAAATTGAGAGCTGAATGCGATCTTTGTCTAGCCCTAGACCTGTAGGTTATAAATCCAGGTTTATAGCCCTTAGAACTCCTAACTAGACTTCCAAGGAAATGAGAATGCAAAGACACATTGAGAGGATGGGGGAGTGAGGGAGAAAAATCTATATAAATAAGAGTGGTGGGGGAGAATTTCAACTATTTATCTCTTCCTAAACTACCAAACCGATCAACATGCGTTCTTTGCTAAACATCATTATAAAAAATATATTGTGTTATAGGCCAATAAAAATAACTCAAATTAGTCGGCAAATATATGCACTCTCAAAAAGTTTGTGTTTTGATCGCTGTCAGTTCCGATTTGTATTTTGAGACATTATGAGCTAATATCGGCCATGATTTGCAAACCTTCAGCAGCACCTAGATGAACCAGTTGGTTCACGTTCATCACTTAAGGTCAAGGCCTATGCCTACCCAAGTTTAGGAATCGAAAATAGAACTGGGCTCTGCCTTTCAGAAAGAAAAGAATTTCTCTCATTTAGAGAAATTTTTATATGAACCCAAACCTTTGGGGGAGATCAGAATGCAGATTGCTTTCATTTAGTGATCACCGGTCCCTGGTGAGCTTAGACATTAGATAGATCTAATTTCAATGAAGATCTAAAAGACAGAGGACCAGCTAAATTTATGCCCAGATATAGAGTCTGATGGGCCTAATGGAGATCTAGAATCTAGATGTAGATCTAGATTAGATCTATATCAATACTCAGATCTATACTCAGAGCCCAGATAAAATTTAGATCTGATCTAGATCCTCTCATCACTGGAAGAGTGGGGTTTCCAGCTAGTACAATGTAATGTTTCCGCTTAACATCCACCTGCCTTACATCCACATCCATCTATCATTTACATTTCTCCAGGATACAAAATTTTTACTTAAAAAATTACCCCTGTAACATCCACATTATCCACATTAATTCATATAACACCCACATTTTGGGAGAATGTTGAAGGATGTTTTTCCTCCTGAACCAGAAACAAGATCGAGAGCCTGTACATTTCAGATATGCCAAAAAAGAGGAATCGTAATGCCAGCCTCTTGTACTATTTAAAGAAAACACTTGTCACTGTCTCACACCTCAAAGCATTCATACAGACAACAATTAAGCGCTGATGCCAGTCAAGACTCCTCTTACCCATTGGTAAGCGTAGTTTGTTTCAGACATGCTGATTATTGGGAGTGTGTTATGTCAACCATCTTGCCAGTGATTTATTAGCCTATGTTTGCAAACCCTGGCCAGTGTGAAAAGATTGCGCCAACTTGTCGTCTAAACAAAAGAAGGCAATGTCACCCGTCCTACCTCACCCACCCACTGCATTTTATTGAATAAAGCAATGTCGTTTGTTCATTACATTGCGTATCATCAATACCGAATTTTAGTGGCCTGTACAATGTGTGACAGGAAAGCCTTAGTTTTTAAATCTGCACAAAGCTCCCAAAGACGGTGTCCATGCCTTTTCTTTAGAATCATGCATTCTGAGATTGAGCTACATGCAATATAGGTAAATAGGCTGGTGCTTTGCTTTCCACCTTACATCCACATCTGGCTCACGTCCATATTTCTCAGTACCCCAAGGATGTGGATGTTAAGCGTAGACCACTATACTTCAAAGCCCTCTCATACAAGGGAGAAAATACTAAAGGTGAGAATTTGAGTGTTAAAGCGATCATACAGTTTGTGAGCCATCCAAATAAAAAAAATCGTTTGTGTTAAGGAAACCACAGACAGGACATAAAATCGATCTAGAAGCTAATATTGTGTGTGTTTGCCATGGTACACATATGAAATAGAAATCTACTTTGATTAGTTATTTTTTTACACTGTCTTTTATATCCCATGCATCACAAGTCTCAATAAGAGCAATACTTGTAGACCAGAGTTGTGTGGGTCAAAAGGTTCTGGTCTGGTTAGGTGACAGTGACATAAAAGAATGTTCTACACATAAATATATTATGGCACATTGAATGGATGCTAAACCTATTCAAAAGTTTATTGATATCATAGTAAACAACGCAAGGGTATAATATTGTATATCATTCACCACAGATAAACAAAGATTACTCTAAAAAATGTTTAGACTATAAAAATAACAGCATCATAAGCACATAAATTAACCTTAATACCTTTGATCGTCATTTTGCCATAGTTTTGTGAAAAAATTGAGTTTTGAGTTTTCTTTTAAATATCTCCAACGACTGTGAACTCTTTATTTAGTATGGTAAGCCATTCCAGATAGTTGGGCCAAATGAGAGAAAGTTTGAGCACCAGCATTTCATTTTACTCTAGGAATTTGCCGGCAAAAGTAATCTTGAGAAAATTGTAAATGTCTTCAAGATTTCTGAAATTCAAAGAGTTTTTGGAGATAAAAAGGGGCCAATTGATGGAGACATTTACACACAAGAACAGCTGCTTTAAAATTTATTCTTTCACAAAGTGGAAGCTATTGAAGCTCCCTCAGAAGAGGTTTTGTTTTGCATGTCTTCCGTTTGCCTAACACAAGGTGTGCAGCATTGTTTTCAATTACTTGAAGTTGGTTAATTTTATCAATGGAGATGCCAAAACGCAAAGAATTGCAATGTCAAGTTTCGAAATTATTAAAGAACTTACAAGAGTTTGGCAAGCATGCTTAGAAATGCAATTGCTTATGCTACCAATTTTCTTTAAATCAAAAAATAGTTTCCCTCTCAAAGAGCAGACCTGACACTCCATAGACCAGTCAGAGTCAAGAAAAATACCCAGGTTCTTTACATTTTCAACAAATGGAATTTATCTACTTTCGACAGTCCTTCCAGTGTCTTTAATCTTATCGACTACTCGCCTGCTAGAGGCTTTATCAGAGTTTACATTCACTTGTTGGAATCCTTCCATTCTTTCACATCTCTGATGCATTCTTCACAAATACGCTTTTAAAAAATAGAATCATTTTATATTTCATTGCTATATAACTGAATGTCATCAGCATATATATGATGCATGAGGCCATGTCTCTTGATGACTGTAGCAAGAGGATGGGTATATAGAGTAAAAAGGATAGGGCCCAAGAACTGATCCCTGTGGAATGCCAAACTTTAAATGATGCTCTTTGGAGCTAGAATTGCCGACAACAAAAAATTGTCTCCTTTCGTTGAGGTATGAGATAAACCATCTTAGGGCCATGCCTGCTTTTCCAAATGTTCTGTGCAGACTGTTTATCAATATGTATAGAGTCAATTGTATCAAATGCAGCTGACAAATCTAGGAGGGTCAGGAAACTTTGAGAACCATTATCAGACAGATTTTAGAACATTACTATGCCACTTTCTCAAAGAATGGCTAAGGAAACAGTTCTGAGACTCTGGAATATAAAACTTCATTGTTTAAGCCACAAATCTTGGCAAAGAGCTGTTTTCTAATTTTTGACTTTACTATTATGATTTGAACATGGTTGGGAGAGAATGGCCCGTATTTTAAATTACTGTACTAACCTGTCAGTGACATTTCATTAGTCTTATCTGGAAATGGTTTGTTTTTTTTAATGCTTTAATATTTAAACATTTCAAATTCAGGATATTGCCTCTAATAGACTCTTATGCTCCCAAATTTTAGCAATCACCAATGCAAGCATAGAAATCATCTATTTCATATATCCATTCGTATATTTATATACAATGGGAAAATGTTACTTTTGAAAAAAGCTAAAATCATCAAAGTCTTTACGCGCTGGGGTGTGAGAGGTCACTGTACTGACTGCATGAGATCATGGAAAAGTGCTTTGGGTTGTTGGGATATCAAGACAGTAGGCAGGTGATGGGGTTAGGGAGATAACTCTGCTAACCCCCCATCCTTTGATAACAGGACACATGATACGAAAAGACACTTATACATACATGGCTGCCAACCATTACGATTTTAGCATAATCATCACAATTTTTCGGTCCATATTATTTCACTACGATCATAATTCAGATTAGCACTATTTCACACTTTGAGTCAATGTTATTAAATCAAACAATGCAAAAAGAACGATGTCTAAAGTAAGACTGAGTCAGGGTGGTGGAAATTGTGTGTAAGGGTCAATGAGGATATTAGAGATGGTGTGTGTTAGAGGAGATCATGTATGTAAGGGTGAGTGAGGGTATTAGAGATTATGTGTGTTTGTGAGTGATGGTGTAAGAGAGTGTGTGCATGTAAATGAGTGACTGAGTTTAGGTATTAAAAACTGTTTGCCTGAATGGGTTAGAGAGGATTTTAGAGATTGTGTGTTTTAGAGAGTGAGAAAGATTATTAGAGATTGTGTGTATGAATGAGTGAGTGAATGAGGGTATTAGCGATTGTATTTGTATCATGAGTAAATGAATGAGTGTGTAAGAGATGGTAGGGTGGAGTTATCAATGTTGTTGGAAATTGAATGTGCATGGGCGAGTGAGAAATATGTTAGAGATTGTGTGTGTGTATGACTGAGTGAGTGAGGTGTTAGAGATTGAGTATTTGAGTAAGGGCCTTAGAGATTTTGTGTGTGTGGGTGAATGAGTAAGTGAGAGTGTTAGAGATTGTGATATATGATTAAGTAATTAAGGGTGTTAGAGATTGTGTGTATGTATGAGTGAATGAGTAAGGGTGTTTCCGGAAAGAAGATGATAAAGAGAAGTATTCCTGCATATTCGTAATGTTTTAGCTTAGAAGTACTTTGTACACTTTGTGTTTGGTATGTGAATTTTGATTGAATGTGTTTCTGAGGAGGTCAACTGAGACTTTACTTTTTGACTCAGATTACTCTTTTTCAGGTATTCAATTACTCTTTTGCTATCTTAGGGGATGGCAGCCCTGTATATATAATTATATGTAAGTGATGCAAACTCATACTGAGCGAGACAGTGCAAGGCCTCCAGAGAAGAAGATCCCCCTTAGACGGGGTTCGGCCTTTAACTTTGACGCCCTCGGGAGTCCAGCCACACTGAGGTCATGACTCCCAGTTCCCTAGCACTGCCATATTTCCCCTTTTTTTAACCTTTGTGCTGTAAGTTGATTGCTTACTAAATCTTGACGATATTACTACTATTTCCCCGCTAGTGGTGTACTTTTGTTCCTTATATGTCTATTTACAATGCTGATGGAGATCCCTGATCTATTTATAGTCTAGAACGTTACACCTGGTTGTCTGGCCTTTTTAAATTGCTTTGTTCAGGTCTTTGGGAGGCAGGTTTAGCTACTTTAGAAAGGCATACACAGTTCTTGTTATTAAATCCCCAAGACTCTACCTCGAGAGAAAAGAGTTTCATGATGCTGCTTTTATCTTCCTAATTATGCACTAAGCATTCATATAATTTAGCTTGGTTGAATGCATGTTATACCAGATTTGTTTCATAAGGCACTATGAGTCTATATGGACAAATTTCTTCATGACAGTACACTAAAATGTTTGGTTTTTGCCATAATTCCTTAACCTTTGTTGGACAGTCCCTTTGGTTTGGAAGGTCAGCACTTATCATCCAGTCATTAGCACCTCCCAAAAGACGCCCGTCTTGTCTTACATTACTCATTTTTTATGAATGTGTTCGTACCCTCTTTGAGTGTCATATTATATAACCACATATGAAACATTAAGAATGAATTTGAATGCTTGTGTAAAGCAACTTAACAGTCAGTGCACATTTTTTTCACAAACTGATTTTTTCCTAGTGAACTTGATTTTTGAAGAAAAAAATTTTCTCTACTGGCAATCAATACTATATATTTCAACCGTATTCTCTTACATTTATTTTATTATTACAGGTTTAACAAATAGAAGTAAGGCATTTCATATATCAATGAACATTTTCTTTATCCTTAAATCAAAACCATGAGGGATTTTTACTTCTTTTGTGTGTGTGTGTGTGTGTCAAAATTATGTACAGAATTGTTGTTTTTGTTGTTTTTTTTCTAAGAAAAATTTTCTTATGAATTAAATTTCATTAAAAAAAAACACATCATTCATTTCAATCTTAATATGTGTATGAAATTTCTTTGTTGTGGAATAAGAAACTATGGAAGTTGTGATTTTTAAAGATATGTATGATTTTGGTGTTTTGTGATGTTGCCACATGAAGAACATGTTCAAATCACAGAGTTAAAAGAGTTGTCTTGTGTTAAGAGATTGTGCTTTATAATTAATTGTCAACAAATTTAGTAGTGTATGTAAGCATTTGGGGATGGTTCATAGAAATTTGATTTTGATATATTAGTTTAGGACCAGCATGAGAAAATGCACTTTGTCAATTTAGGTGATATTTTTCCTTCTCTTCTCTACCCACCCTACAGTCACCTTCCTCCTGGCTTTTCCTGGATTACAACGTAATGATGTAACCAAGACCTACATGCTTCGGATTTCTCGAGTGATCAGCAAAATCATGTCAATTGCCTTGAAAAGAAAATCGCAATAAGCCAAAGAGTGTTTCTTAAATGTTGTTTTCCTCAAATTTCACCACATGTGGTGCTTTTTCATTCCTTATGAAGTTTTAACCCTCACTTGCATTCTATTTTCTTTTTGATTAATTTTGAACGAGTCCCTTAAGCTCTATTCTACAACGAATAGACAATATGATGAACAAGAAGAATGAACATCGCAAAAGCCTGATTTGTCAATACACGAAAGAATAATTTACTTGACTTTTTATAATGAAACATATGTGAAAGAAACTGTCAAATGACAATTACTCCCTGCCACCCTTTCAGTCATGTATGCAGGCTTTTGATGCACATTTTATCCATTTTTTAATCTGTCTGCACTTGATTTCATCCAATCCCCCCTTTTTTTCCCTTTACTTTTATAAAGACAAGTCTCTCTCCCTAAGGAGGTAATTATTGTCTTTCAAATAGGTTCATAACAATAGTGAGTCAATGTATTAAAAGGAAAAAAATATGTCATATTATCCTATTTTCATTTAATCTCAGGCGTTTCCATTTTATTTATTGAATTATTTTCAGTACTCCTCCTAGGATCTAAATATGAATAATATTTAAATTGTACCACTCCTCAGGTAAATATAATATTTTAATTTTAGTATTTGGGTTGATGTATTTCTTCATGATGATTGATATTGCTTAGATTTAGTGGGAAATTACATTCTTTTAGTTATGTGTGAAAAGGCAATTCACATATTTAAAGAAGAGCTTAAGAAAGTTTAGATTTGTGTGTATAAAAATGATACAAAAACGCTCATAATTATCCTGTTAATGAAAGTTCATGTGTTAAAAACAAAACAAACAAATTTATAGGATTTGAATATTGTTTACTTATTAGATTTAGAAGTAAGAAAACCTGAAAATCCACAAAAATCTCATTTCCCAATGTGCACAGTGACATTTTCTTTTTCAACCTCACTTATTGATCAGGTTCTTTCATAGATTCCATGAACTTATCATTGATAAAGAACAAATTTTGGGTTTCAATGACTACATGATCAATGTTTTTTGATTTTGTAACAGCATTCTTTCTCCTTTTTGCTATGTAATCTCCCTGCGTATCAAAATTCAATTAAGGGTCTGGTAAAGAAGTATTGGATTTAAGCACAATCATCTCATTAAATCACTTTTGATTCTATAGTCTTTTGTGACAAGTTTCCCATTCAAAATAAGAGTGAATATCAAGTTTGAGATGAAACTACCAGAGGAACATACAGTATCTGATTCCCTGTCAACTTTGATGAAATGACAAGTGACTGAAGAAAATATATACCAGTACATGGTTGTTGCATTATAAGTACACTTGTCAAAAGTATCATCAGAGATTGAGAAATTGGATTAATTGAGTAATTTTGACACATATAATATTTATAGTTATATGTATTGGGTTGGATCAGATTCAATGGAAATACATTGATAGTATTAAAATGAAATAGTCAAATGTTTAACCCTTTGAACCCGGACTCACCAAGGTTGAATTAGCTTCTCCCCAAGGCTCCCAAATGTAAATTCCTGAAAAAGTAGTCATGCAAATACAATCGAAAATGTCATTAAAAGTAGGTCTAGATCTTGTAGGCCTATGCCTTTGCCTGGTTCCTGTGCCATTATTAGGTGTACCCTTTCTCACTTGATCACCACTTGAGCTGGGTTGATCATTTAGATCTATATCCAGAGCAAGCTCTCTCTCCATCACTACTCCTAGATCTAGATCTTCTTTCCCTCACATTGTAAACAGGATCGTCTGACTCCTGTTCAAGTTCACTCTTGGGATAATCTACCTCTAAATCAAGTTCATTGTTGACTTAGTCTTTATTCAACTGTCTAAAGATGTTTGTTGTTGAAAATCTCTGCTTGATGATTAGCTGATTTCACCTTTCACAAGCTTTGCTTCATTTTCAATGAAAATACTCTCGAAATGTAAACAGTACTGTGAATGGAGGCTCCCATTCAAGAATTTACCGAAACTATTTCTGTTCAAAGAAAAGTGGCCTATGTCGTCAGTGAATTTTTGTAGAATTGGGCTAACTGAGAGTACCCCCCGATAAATCAGGGCCTCTGAGAGTCACATTTTACGGAAAATATTTGTCAGGTCATAGGTTGAAGGGGTTAAGAAGTACAATAGCAGTACTACTGCATCTAGTCTTTAGAGTTATGTGTTTAAACATTTTGTATTTTAGCTCTTTGTCAGTCATTTCTGATATTACAGCAACCGCATTTTATGTTTTAACCATCATCAAGCCTGCTTTATAAGTCAGCAGATGTTTATATAAAGAAAGACTCCAGTTTTCAAATCAAATCAGTAAGATGTAAATGAACCATTTTCTTGTGTATGCATTTATTTTATTTGCAAGTTTGTATTGTCCACTGAGTAGTATTTACATATATCACCTACTACATGTAGATGGTGAGGGACAAGAATAATGTTAATGAGGGAGAAATAAACCATGAGGATTTGAGAGATTCAGCCAGGCAAGCAACATGTGGACACCTTCCCGGCTTCAGATCTATGCTGTAGTTGTGGCTCAAAGATAATAGTAATTTGTATTGTTAACTCCACATTTTGCCTTTTCTGCTATTTTCACTTTTTGTGAAAATTTTTACAGGTAACCTGGACTGACCACCTGCTATTATTGTCTCCATCGATATTTGTTTGTATCTTAATTTCAAGGTCATCAACAACACTTGGGAACCATGCTTACATCATTGTCCACAAAATAGGAATGAATTTCCATATATTCACCTTCCTTCCTTTCCCATTGTGTTAGGAATGATACAATGCTTGTATTCAGAATTTAGACTGGTTGTCAGAGGCCAGAACAGCCTATTACCATAAAATATAGGAAGAGAAAGTTCTGTTCTGAAACAGATCAACATTTGGTCTCCCTAATCCGTTTTCCTCTTGAAAATAATCCTGAGGTGATATGTCTTTCAAAACAAACATTGCCATTTTTTTTTTTTTTTTACTGTGATTTGAAGAAAGAACAAAATCACTCCTGTTGCTCTTGATATTCATTTCATATTTATCATTATGTGATAAAAATATAAGTTACAAAACTTCTACAAGAAGAACAAAACATTGGCTGACTTTTATATTATGTCACAAATTCATCATTACTGTGTGAAAGCATTTGGAAAAACTGTTTGCAGCATTTTATTGTTGTTTGTTTCGTTTTCACTT
>JAOWAZ010542763.1:0-14850 GCA_028565935.1 Goniobranchus fidelis
AAAAACAAAAACAACAACAACACAAATATATTTTCAAAGACAATAAAAAAACGTAAACCTCGTCTTGGGATGCTTGAATCTCAAGGCGGGTGAACTCGTCCATCTCAGGAGGTAAGTTGTAAAAATCTGAGAAATCTCCGTCATCTTCTATGTGGCCAGCAGGGGTGACCCTAATTTAAAAAGTGAAAGATAAACAAAGTTTATTTCAAGGTTACCGCTTGCTTTCTTCATTGATATTCTTCTCGACATGAATTATGTATGTATGTATGTATGCAGGGAAAAAGCGTTCTCTCTGCGGGAGACTGGCTTTAGCAGATGACCTAAATATCGCAAACGTGGCGTGTTTGGGAAATTAAGGATTAGGCTTATTTCTCTGAGTGTTTGGGAAAATAGTCACTTTGTTGATCATTTCTGTGGAGGGATTTTGTATCATCCCAATTAGAAGGCACACTGATGTACTTCATTGGAAAATTTGTGTACTCTATAAAATGAAATAGACCCCAAAGTTTATATTGATTTAAATCTAGAAGAATAGCAAATGAAATTGCAAGTTATCTTAATTTCCTGAATGCTCTAGTGCCTTTGTAACCATCTGCACAATGCGAGCTTGCAACTTTGGGATATAAAGAAGAGTAAAGATGGCATTTATATAGCACAAATTCCATGCCGCAGCCATGCTCATGGCATTTAACAATGACATTTCACTCCCCTGACCAACAACGACACAGAACATTTAGAATGAGACCTACAGCCTGTTAGGTACGAACACATTTTTTCAAACAGACAACCATGTCTTAATGGTCAGGTACTCATTCACACCTCAGGGGAGTGAGTACAGCGAAGTTAAGTGCCTTACCGAAGGACACACAGCAATGATTTACGGTTATAAGCATGACCCGCACTTGCCAGGCTAGAACCCATGAAGTCATGAACGCTTGCACTGACCATGGTGAATGCCTCTTGATTCTCCACTCTTGCCAAGATGTGATCCCCTAAGCCACCAATGCCCACAGTGTACAATTTAAAAAAATAGGTCATTTGACATTATTACTAGCTTCTGATAAACACAGAATACTATAAAGAGAAGAAGCTTCCCCCCCCCCTAACAAAAAAACAAACAAACCCATAAACATATAAATAAATAAATAAGTATAACAATAAAAGACAACCAAATAAAAAAAACACCCAACAAATAAAAACAAAAAAAACCCAACCAAACAAGCACACCAACAGCAAGCCTACCTGGTGACGTTTACTCCTTGTACATTGAGTGATTCCACACTGTCGGCCACAGTATCACTGCCGCTCTCTAGTAGTTCAAGAAATAAAACAAACAAACAAAATCTAAATGAATTATGCATGACACAGCAATTCAAAGGATATCTTATGACAAACTTTGTGCTCAATAGAGAAACCATTAAAATAATTTTTTTTTAAAAAGCAGATAGGCCTTGCAGAAGTGTTTGTCATAAAATGAATGCTGAAAGAAAAAAACAAAAAAACTTTACTAGTATTTGCTTTTCAGTTCATGTTCTCTTTATTGATTAGTAATAATTACAATGAATCTGAAAGGAACAGATGAAAAAGGTGAGTTAGGATTGAGCACATGTAACACAAAAACAGTAACGATCTGAAAAGAACAGGTGAAAAAGGTGAGTTAGGACTGAGCACATGTAACACAAAAAGAGTAATGATCTGAAAAGAACAGGTGAAAAAGGTGAGTTAGGACTGAGCACATGTAACACAAAAACAGTAATGATCTGAAAAGAACAGATGAAAAAGGTGAGTTAGGACTGAGCACATGTAACACAAAAAGAGTAATGATCTGAAAGGAACAGATGAAAAAGGTGAGTTAGGACTGAGCACATGTAACACAAAAACAGTAACGATCTGAAAGGAACAGATGAAAAGGGTGAGTTAGGACTGAGCATATGTAACACAAAAACAGTAACGATCTGAAAGGAACAGATGAAAAAGGTGAGTTAGGACTGAGCACATGTAACACAAAAAGAGTAATGATCTGAAAAGAACAGGTGAAAAACGTGAGTTAGGACTGAGCACATGTAACACAAAAACAGTAATGATCTGAAAAGAACAGATGAAAAAGGTGAGTTAGGAATGAGCACATGTAACACAAAAACAATACCAAGTAACAATAACAGGGAGTTAGTGATAGTCTAATTTCAATACCCGAATATTGTTAGCATCGCTTTTTTCATATTTAGTTTTGAAAGGATTTGAGACAACATTTAAAATTTCGTTTGGTCTTACAACTAATTTCCCATATATCTGTCTTCCACCTCAGCCTGATTGGCTGCTTATTTTAGTATGTGAAGTTGTCTTATCCTACGATACCCACAAGACTCTTTTTTGTTTGAAGACAATGGTCTGTTGGTGAGCTCATATAGAGTGACGTGTTGGGTCAGTGACTTGACGTTATTATAATCCGTATTGATGTCTTTCGTACGGCACTGTAAACTTTCACAAACCATGCAGTTAGTGGGGAGTTAATGAGAAAGTACTGCTGGTAAAACCCCCTCTCTAGCTACTGACACTAACTGAATCTGAACTGGCAACTGACTCGGTGCTTGTTTTCAGTGAAAGCAAAAAGTCCCAAAAGATCGATTAAAGATCACATTAAGATAAGTAGAGTACAAGAGATTTATCTATCTATTACAAATATAGGCCCATCTTAACATGATCATCCAGCAATCTTTTCTGACTGTGGGTAGGCTATCCCAGGATTTGACGACATCACATTCCTAAAATTAGCAGCCAATCAGGCAGGTGTTGCATTTCATCATTCTATGTTGAGCTGCAAGTGGGGATTGGGCCTAACTGAGAAAATTCCTGCCTGAACTAGTGGAAGTAACCAAACCCTGCCTCTAAACGCACCCTTGCCCTAACCCTAACCCTAGAATTTATAACACGGTTTCCTGCGCCACTTCGAAAATCCTCCAATATTTTCACACAGGGTCAGTCTTTAGATGTAGACTATAGAGACTGTGTAGATCTACAATATTGAATTGGCACCCAACAAATTGCCTGCTCAATCATTTAAACATTGACATTGTTGTAGCCTAATGTTCTTAGAGAACTGCCACTTCCTTCAGTCCTGTTTAAAATTTATTGTCAGAATTTGTTGTTCATAGTCATATATATATTTGAGCTGAAATTGAATGGTGGTCAGCTGTTATTGTTAGGTAATTATCCTTTTGTCCTTTGATCCTGTAAAGCCTGGTACTTATTTTTTAGAAAATTCTGTCTCATCTTAAAATTACAATAATTCGGAAAGATGACCAAAGTGTCCCTGACAAAGGGAAATAAAACATTGCCCCTGCCCCTTATCTCAATCCCTTACATTGCCAACCCTAACCCTGACAAGCTCCTTGGTTTGTCATTGAGACCAGGCCCTATACTCCTAGCCTGTAGGCCTAGTAAAGCAGTGTCAGGCATCACTATATTTACTCCTGTGCAAGATGAGAGAATCATCATTAGTTGTATGAAAGAGGGTGGTGGGCAAAAATGAATTATAAATCAACGAACATACCACACTACACCATCTTTCACTTGGACAAAGACAATTCTTCATCATGAAAGCATCACATTTAGGTCAAACATTTGTGTTTTAAAAGCTATAAGGCTGAATGCCTTCCTTAGGTTAATCTGTGAAAATTGGCAACTGCACTTTAGGTCTGCACTGTAGTCTCAGTCTGTCTATAGAGCTATTCTGCTTGTGTGTCTTTTAAGCTGAATGTTTTGGGTTTTATTTTAATATCTTTTCACAATTTTTAATGCAGACGTCACAGTATGTTACTTGTAACTGACATTTGTCTACATTCAAGGAGCTATTTCATGTGAATCTGACTTGGTTTAAATTGTCTGGATAGTTGTGTGTCATTGTAAGGTATTTTCATCAATTATTAGTGATTAGATTTCTGTTTCCTGTTGCATACATATTCCATTGTTACCCTTCACTCTTGATTTCACTGTCACTCGCCTGTTTTTAGCTTCAATTCATTTTCATTTTATTTCTTCTTTCTTTTATCGTAAACATGAGTGGTTTCTAATGAGATGACGGCCAGTTCTTTTGTCGAGTCATTGGATTGGAAACACTGGACTCTTGTTACCTGAGTGACTGCTGACTGACTGCCACAACACGCCCAGTTCTCTGCATTGCTGTTTGCACTGCTGGTTGGAGATAGTATTAACACCGTCTCTGCCCTGTTCAGTGCTCTATGCAATGTAATATTTGCTGCAAAACTGGCAGCTCAGGCAGTTGCATGATAATTGACCTTTGTATATGATGTAGCTTTCACAGTGTATTCTTCAGCTTGGTTATTCTTTTTTTGCGATTTTTTTTTTCTTTTCATCTGTTACCTTTGTAAACTTGGTCATTGGTCTTCTTTATGCTGTGCATCAAGTACTCGGTGGTGGTGTCTAGCTGTTTCATTACACTACACCCTGGACAAAATGTTACTGTATAAAATGGAACTGTTTGTTCAATACACAGAGGTTGCAAGCATCAGTTGCTGAGACTTCATGTGTCCAACTAGTTAAACATCATTGGGTTGGACTTTGAGGTTGAATTAGCTAACTGATTCGTCAAACAACCAGTTCACTCAGAAATGTATAACATAGTTCTTATTTGATATATATGTTGGATGTAATCATGTGTTTTCTTTGTGTGTAAACTGTTGTTTGTCCATATATCAAGGTTTCTCTTTCCTCTTTAACTTGCATCTGGTACATAAGATCTCCGACTAAAGGGTGCTCGCAGTTCACTTTTTTAAAACAAATTTCATTGTGTTATATTACTACATATATATGGTTTTTATTTATACTTTTCAAACATAAACTCTCTTAACTGGCATAGATTAAAAACTAAGAATGTTGAACAGTTTTGTCCCATGTTATTAAATCTTACTTGATAGCTGTCTCAATGGTTTTATCAAATTTAAATTTTGAAAAATCCCAATGCCTCAGATTTAGTGACGGTGACGACATGGCTGATGAGGAAGAAACCTTTACAGAAAAAGAGCTGTCCATGAATGATGACTACCATGAGAATTCAATTCTGAGTGGTGACTTTGATGACAATGAAAATGAGGATGTTAACAGTGATGCCGGAGACCCTGGTGAACAACATGAATTTGAAATAATCGACCAGGTAGAAAGTGAAGAAGATGGCGATGATGCAAAAGGAGATTCTAACAGGAAATCTGGGCAGGGAAATAAAGGCGTAGATGATGACAGCTCTGACTCTGATGATTTTGATGATTCGGAACTACATGCCTTGTTGGAGAAGGGAATAGACAAAGACAGCATTGCCAAGCAAACCAATGAGGAATCAACAGATGGTGGCCCAATCATACGACATAAAATTGTCTTACGTGGTAAGTATAAGGAGTTCATTGCTTGTTGAAACTAATGCTGAGGTCTCTTGTTATTTACTGTGCAGCATTCATTTGACGAATTTGCTTGGACAATAGAAATAGTTTAGGACATCCATGATTCAACAGACATGTGAAAATAGGGGACAAGGGAAACCATCTTTACAGTTGCAGGATTTTTTAATGTAGAGTGCAGTCGTATACCATCTTATATGACTGTTTCAGTAGATCTATGCAAAAAAAGACATATATCAAGTTTCTAAAACTTTTGCCATGAGCTGATTTCAAAAGACAAATTGTTTCAAGAAAACTTTGATTTATCAGTAAAAGAGCAGAAAATGGGCCCTGCGCTCCCCAGGCCTCAACCCGCTTGACATTTACCTATAATCTATTGGGTCAGCGGAAAAGCATTGTCCATAAGGAATAGTATCAAATCCAGTGGTGAACTTTTGGAAGGAATAAGAGCTGCTAGTTGTTCTGTCAATCAAATTCATTGTCAAAGAACAATCTAACACTGCAAAAGGCACATCATGATGTGCATTGACATCCAAGGTTGACATCATACACCTGCTGTAATGATGGAATTGATTTTTGTGTTTAGATCAGAGAGCCATAATGGTTGGGGGTTTTTTTTTAACAAAAGTGAATCCTTTAATGTCCTGAGGGCAATTTTTCTTTTCGTTTCTCTCGATGGAAGACTGAGAGGAAACCTAGTGTCAGCCGCAGAGCAAGGCTGCCGGGGCAGTTGGTGTAAATTGTCTTGCCAAAGGAAAAAAAATCAATGCCGAAAGTAGACCTCGAACCCACAGCACCATATCTTCAAATTAGGCTCAGACAAATTCCTGCTGAATATATGTTTTTTTAAATTCTGATTTAAATTTTGCTTTATGAATCAGATTAGATTTATTATTGCATTGTTACGTCCCACACTTTTTAGTTTGGATGACCCTGTAAGATTTTTAAGGTGCAGAACCAAAATTTGCATTTAAAAAGCTTCCTCATAAAGTATGAAATATTCTTCGCATTAATCATATAAAATTATGTTATCCAGGGGTGTATATTATAGATTTTGACAGCATTTTGGGAACCTGAAAGGAATATTTTACAGGAGATAATTTGACCCCATACAAACCTCTGCTAGGAAAGCCATTTTACTCGAGAAATTCTGTTTCCTTTTAATGGTTCCACTAAATGTGAAATTTCTGTGTATTTGTAGAGCTTAATTGTTAACATGAAAGTAAGAAAGAACAATTCGCAATCTCTGATTGTACCTTCATCTTTTATCACAATAAATGTTCTGGGAAAATATTACCTTTAAAGTCACACATTTTGACATGATGGGGTTTCAGCACAATTCTATGGACTGCTAATTTATCCACATTCAATGAGCTGCCTGTTTTATTAAGCCAGTTTCATTTTTATCCACCTTCCTCACATTTTGAAAAGTCTCATATATGATGTACTTAGGTAACATACACAAGAACAAGATTGATGTTTTGTGCATAAATCATTACATGCATGTGTATATCATCTCCCTCAGAACTTGATAGTGATCCCTTTGACATCCTTCCTGAGGGCTGGGTTTGTGCTACTCACAACTGTGGAATGCCTGTTTATCTCCATAAAGAAAGCAGAGTTTGTACGATGGCGAGGCCATATTACCTTGGGGCAGCCAGTACGCGAGTAAGAAGTTGGCATACTCACATGTACAATGTTTGTTCTACACCAGTTTACACATGTTAGGATAAAATTGTGTATTAGAAAACATGCTTTTCAAATATCACTAAACACTTGAATTCTATCATTTGTCTGTGAGTGTGTCATAAATGTCCATCTAATTATCTCCTTAGGCCTATTCCACAAAATTTTAGTCTTTTCTTTGTGGCTCATAGATTACTCATTCAGGTGCAAGTATGCTTTCTATGTTCTCTCATGCAATTATGTAGGATTGAGAGGAAACCTTTTGAAACTAATTCTTAAGTCTGCATTAGTTTCCGAGGATGACGGGATGATCCCTTTCTTAACCACCTATATATATTAGGGTGGCCCCACAAAAAAGTATCCAACTTTTAAGACTCAAAACATTATTATCACTTTAATAATTGCACAAATTATGAAAGCTCTTCGGTACATTACGACTTAAATTCTCTACAACTTGTGAAAATATGTGTGATTGATTCAATGTATCAAAAGCTGTAGGATATAAAGTAGGGGGATGTAGTAGTGTACGATATCAAGAAAATTGGATATCGAAAGCGTATTGGAGCAACCTAGTGAGAAAAGCCAAGGAGATCAAGCTCTGATACCACCAATATTTTTATGTTTTTTAGTGAAAATGATACTGCACAAAACAATACTGCACTATTTTCCATCAAACGAAATTAGTGTGTCAGAATTATCACACAAAACTTAATCAGTCAAGACGAAAATTCCTTTTCGTTGTTAATCGCTTCTAATATTGTTTTAAGTATCTGACTTCTTATGTAAACTCAGGCCCAGTTTTAAGCATACTTTTCATGTTACTCATAACAGAATTAGTAGATCTAGATTTAGTTGTAGTTCTACTCTAGATCTATCTGGTTCTAGGTTTAGGCTTTCCTCCTTTCATTTGCAGGACTTCATTTTTAAAAACTGACACTGTAGTCACTTGGACTGTCTTTTGTTGAAAAGGAATGGAGAGAAAGAAGAATATGGGAGCTGAAGAAAAAACAAATTGACATGTTGGGATGAAATAACAGGTTAAGAAATATGAGTGCAACATGTAATTTTATCATGAAAACAGAGTTTTAGTTTGTTATTAAAGAATATGGTGGACGTACGAACTATTAGAACAATTAAATGCAGGCAGATGCTGTCTGATATTGTCTCAACGATGGTATGCTTGAATAAATTCATGTTGTAACCATTCTATGGCATCCATCTTTTTGAAATTTTGCTTGTGAATACAAAATTATTTGCTGTATGTGACTGCCAATATACACATCAGTCAGTTTCAATATGCTAAATTGATTATCTTTTAAAGTTAGAGACGTTTTTTCAGGCCCACCTGATATATTATTTATTATCACTTGTGAAATTTTTAGTCACATTGGTGTTGTTGGTATTTTTTGTTTTGGGGGTTGTTTGTATGTTTTTTGGTTTGGGTTGGGTTTTTTTTCATTTCAATGTCCAGCTTCTTTTTCCCCCCTTTTCCATTGTTTATTTTCTTTTTGTTTCCTACATAGATATGTTAGATGAAAAGGGTTTTGTCACAATTTTGGGTTACATGGGTTCATTTTGTAATAAAAAAGAAATATTTTAAAAATGCATCCCAAAAACTTCATGAAAAATAAATTAATTAATTAATATGAAAACCACAGCAAAAAGGTTTGGATTTCTTACCAGAAAAGAACAGTTTAAAGTTTAAAGCCAGTTAAGTATTCAAGGCACCAGCCTAATCCGCAGTTGCATTTGCCACATTTATACTCTTAACTATGTCTAATTTACATGTTCACACTGTCTGTCATTTCATTTCTATCCAATCCATGTACAATTTAACTCGAAAGCATTTTTTACCATGAATTAAAGCATCAATATTACTTTCATCATCAGTCATTAATCGTCTTATGTGAGTTGTAATGCTCTCAATGGTTACTGATACTTGCCTCTCGATAGAAAAGCTGCACCTGCATGTTTGATCTTTTTTAATGTAATTAAATATAGGTCGAAAAAGTATTGTAAAAAGGAAAGTTAGTCCCGTACCCATGACTGAATGTAGGGGAATTAGGTGTAGAGCCTTAATTATACTATGCTGATGGCATAATGTGGTAATTTGCCATTGCTTTCCACGCCAACTTTACTTCTGCCAAGTCAAGAAAGACCTACCTACCCATTTATACTGCTGGGTGAACAGGGGGCTCCGAAAAAAAATCCACTGCTCTGCTGGGTTCGAACTCGGGCCACCTAGCATGGCAGTCAGCAAAAAAGTATTGACAGGTGCAAAAAAAATGAGGAATGTTTCATTGAGGGGGGTTGCAAGAGAAAGGGACAGGGATGGATTATACTATTGTACATTTGTATCCACTCACCAGTGAAAAAATGACCAACAACTGGTGATGAGATGCATGCCCTGCTGGTTGGCCAGCATAACAAGGGACCTGATTTTTAAAACAATAGCAGAGCAAAACTGTTGCACAGAAGCACTGTCCAGCTTTTATATCCAAGAAACGTACCAAAGGACTTGCTTATTATATGTAATTATGGGCTATCTTCCCTTTACCTTTGATACTGTCTGGATGCTCAGATATTGGAAAACATAGGATTAAAAGACTATGAAAGAGAAGTGGGTCAGGGGGTGAGTGAGCGATTAGCTGTAAACAATGTTCTCAATGATGTGACAATATTCTCTGGGGCCATGCACTTGGTTGTTTACTTCATCTCCAGCAGACATAGAGTAAGCCAACTCTTGGGCTGCTTCCACATTTCACCAGCTTATAGGCTGTGCATATTGATTTTGGCAAGGGTTGTACACCACATGCCTTTTCTCATAAGTAGCCTCGGGTTTTGAGATCTGTGATGGAAGATTTGGAAGGATTGAGAGGTGGATTTTAATTTTGTCTTGGCTGTGCTTTTTCAGCCTACAGGCCTCTTGTGCTATCAACTGCCAAGGGCTCTTTTACATAACATTCCACATTCATATTGTGCCTCTGAGTTTATCATTGATTTCCGTTATGATAATAAATGCCTAGATCAAACCTGAAAATATCCAAAAGTAGAATTTTTTAGAATGCAACACAACCGGGGCTCCATGGCTAAGTGGTAAGTATTACTTTATGAGGCTTCGGTGCTCCCTGTTCTTTAAGTCTTTGAAACTGTGAATTAAACTTTTACAAATATCTGAAATTTCAAATAAGGTATAGAGTAAAACAAGCAAATACCTCACCTTAAATCTCTCTGTATCAGGAAGCATACAAGGCCTGAACATCAATCTTTCATCTGTCCCTCTGAAAATCACCAATGCACAGATATTCCATCTGACTGCCTTTATTTTGTTTTGACCATCCTTCTCCATGTGGTCTTTGATTGACTGAAGAAACAAGTACAAAAATACAAAAACAGCTCACTTACAACACAGCACTTTGCATTATCTCAAAACATATTCAAGATCAGGAAACCAGTACAGCAAGCATAAATTTACGTCCAAATAAATGATGGATTAGGGGATATTGACACCATGTGTCAGGGATACATACACCATGTCTTCACCAGGCTAACATTTTGGGTTAATTCAGAGAAAGACCAAAATGCAATTGACCCACCATTAGAAGCCCATTTATTTTTTGTGAGTCAGCATGCCAAATGTCATGGCTATAGACTGAATAGTTCTTGAGTGTTTGAAATTGCTGTGGTACTAGGCAGTGTAAAAATGGCTTGTTGAGAAAATTCCAAAAATAATTCACATCTGCTATTAAAACAAAACGAATGCTCCAACACATTTTCCTGTAAGTCTAAATTTAAAAAAAATGTTTTGTAATTCATTGTGCTCTTTCTTTCCAGTGAGACAGTTTAAAACAATTATCTCAAAACTATCAAAATTGAAATAGGCCAAAATGTTAGCCTGATGACAATGTGTCTTATGTGTCAGGGATGATAACTATCTCTATAACTTTATAAGTTTATTGCTGTTAAAGTAAACTATAGTCCGTTTCAAAATTTAAAGCTACAGAAAAACATCTATATCTTCGAAATCTTGTTCTTGATCTTTCTGAGACTTTGGTATTGTTGCAAGGTGTCCATGGCCAAACAAAAATGATTTTTTCAGTTCAAAATCAGCTTTATTGAGAAATTTGTGTATTTGTTATACAGTAAAGACTCTTTATGCAACTCAAAACGAGACAACTCATTTGGGTTTTAGTGTTGGTTAGAAAAAAAAAACTTTGCGCACTTGTATCTCAATTTAATTTAAATAATATTATAATGCAGGTCCAAACATACATCATGTTCTTTGCCTATTGAACAAATCCTCACGACATGCTACTCTAGATCCAAAAACACACAAAAACAAACTACAGTCTTATTCTAGCATTTTTCTTTTGGTTTCATTGGATGTTGGATTGAATGGAATTGTTTGAAGGTGAATCATAAAAACGTTGTGCATTCAACCATCTTGAGTATTGTATATAGCTCTAATGGACAAAATCATTAATTATGGGAGTGTAAAATTTGAAAATAGGATTTTAGTTTGGTCATGGTCATTCTAGAATCAAACACAAAATTTCAATTCCATCCGATGTTTAGTTTTGAAGATATGGGCTTTAATACATGACTTTGAACTTTGAAACGCACTATAGTAATCAAGATCTCCCCTGCAACATAATTTTAAAAGAGGAAAGATGGCTCTGGTTGGGCACCTTAAATAGGCAAGTCATTTTTCTGGCAGATTTTGGACATATAACAGTGTTCTGGATACCATCCTTCAAAATGATACATGTAGCACCACAAAATGCAAAGTACATGTACATTGCCGAGGTCTTCAAATAAGAAAAAAGTCAAATTAGCATTTTAGTTGTAGACAATATGCTGGGTATGTTTTTTTTCCCAATGTTTACTGGTGCTCATCTCTTTACCTTGACTGTCCACAGAAGCATAATATTCCCATCTCAGCCATTCCTTGTCTCCAGTACAGCAAGCAGCTAAAGAAACTTGACCAAGATTCCAAAGTGTCAGGTAATCTAGATTGCATAATCTCTTCCTGACTTAAAGTGTGATTGATACATTAGATAACTGCATTTTTATTTTTATATCACCCTAATCATATATTCATGGAATCGGTACAAACCCATGGAGTTCTTTGTGGGTCTAGAATGCATTATATTTAGAAAAGAAAAAAAAGCTTTAAATACAACAAAGAGGAAATGGAAATCTATGTCCAATATGGGTCTCAACATAAGAGCTCTACCTGGGGTTAAATGGGTCACGGGGCCACAACCGTTCATTTTCGGGAATTCCCAATTACCTACAGACCTGTAAATCTTCTGACAATTGTCAGAAATTCGCCAGTATCAAACCAGTCAAAATCAGGCTGACCTCCACTCTTTTTCTCTCTTTATTTCCATCTGCTTGATCAGCGCCCCTTAAAATAATATTATTTAGGCCTACCATCGCACCTCAAGGCCCATACATGATTGTCTATAATAAGCTCTATTCAAAGAAATGGACCCGTGCTGCTCCCTCGCTCTCCGTTTTGCTGCCGCGCACGTAGCCATAGGCACACACAACTCATACGCTCGCCCAGTGACAACGCTTTCGCCTCGCCAATACTAAACACACACTGTGTGCTGTGATGCACCGTCAAACACGCTTGTCGTTAGGTCTACTGAGACACTCTTTTTCCGATCGCTATGTGGCTTTGTATTTGCCAAAAGAGTGTCGGAAGAAATTTAATTGGTGCAAGGGGAAAGAAAAGTTGCGAAAGAAACTTTTGGAGTACAATAAGAATATCTTCCTGAAAATCAACTTCTACCTAAGTGTCCGTTTTTGCTGCTTCTGGCAGACCGTACACATAGCTAATCACTACTGTATCATGTAAAAATATATACTTAGATATTTTTTTTTTTTTTCACGGTTCAGTCTGATGAGTCATTTCCTGGTTTTTGTATGTGTGTGTGTTTGTGTGTGTAGTTTTTTTTTAAATTTGTTTTGTTTTGTTCTTTTTGGGGAGGGTACTTTATATGTTTCTTTTGGGAGGTTTTTCTGTCTTCACCCCCTGGTTGATTGAAAAAATTAGGACAAAACCATGGCCTCCCATCTCAACTTCTTCTCACTAAACGATATTCCATTCCTTGATGTAGGAATACTCGTTGAGGACTTTGAACGTTTAGCAGAGGATTAGCCAACTGAAACTTTTTTTAAGTAACCATGTAATTGTGAAGACTATTTGTATTTTCCTCAAAAGTAAAATAAAAACAATATACATTGCTTACATTAATCAGTTTCAAATGTTTTTCTTTTTTCTCAGATAAGAAAGGTGAAGAGTCTCAGATTGAAACTCAGGCAACAGTTCCTGCAACAGGTGATACTGACACACCAAGGACACATCAGCCTTCAGTGCCTAATCATATTACTGAAAATGTCTCACGTGACCAAGAACAGGAGACAGCCACTTCCTCTGAATGTCCTGTTAAACCTATGAAAAAAATGTGGATGGTCACAGAGGAATCATCATTCAGGAAGTGCTGCCCAGTTCAAGACAGTACAGAAGCTCTTCATACTGGCAAGGAAGATTATAAAGAAGGTGCATTAAATACATGTGATTCTACCAATGGAACATCCTTACACACAAGTTCCAGTAATTCTGATGTTACAGTGCCCAAATCTCCAGCTGGGGAAAATATAGCTGTAACCTTTGAAAGTTCAACTCTACTTAACAACGGTGTTGCACTAAACATCGGGAATATGGGGAATTCTGAGAACACAGAAGCAAAAACTCTTCATTCAGGTGCTATTGTTTCTATTGATGAGACTGACTTAAAGGCGGATTTACGTTCAAGTGAATCAAATAATTCCATTGTAAATGGCCATCAGTCCTCTGTAATTGAAAATGGGTCAGAGACTGAAATGTCAATATTAAATCAAACATCCTCCTTGAGTTCTCCAAGTGATGCATCCCCCTTAAAAAATGATTCCATTGTCTCGGAGGAGGTATCCACCCTTCCAGAACTTTCAGAGATCGTCACAAGCAGTACAAGCAATCTTTCACAGATAAAGCGTAAAATTGAAGACCTGAAAAACCGCAGAGGTGGAAAATTTCGGAAGCTTGGAGGTGGTAGTGCCTTACCTTCTCCTTCAGCTAGTCAATCTGACAACAACATTGCTGTTAATTCCACAAATCCATTATTCGAAGATCCTACAAGTGGTAAGAACACTACTGTCAAACTTCTGCTTTTTTTCACCTGTTTTTGTTTGTTTTTACTTTTCTTATGATACTTCAGGGCTTTGAATGTTAACATTGACAAGAATGGTTTTTTGTTTTTGTTTTAACTTTCTGAAATTAACATTATTTGTAATATATATCCTAGTTTTGATTTAATCTTTTAATCGGCCGTTTGCAAAATATATGTTTCCATCATCTCTGGAGGTAATGATTCCGGTCTGTTTGAAAAAATAACAGCAATATAGGCATAGAGGCCTAATTACGGGCCAGTAAGCCCTAAGGGAAGTCAATCTGGTGAAAGTCGTCGTATGAAGATATTTACCAGGGCACATGTTTCTTTGTCTACAAGCTGCCATCATCGATGCACACTAGATCTACATTGTCTTCTCACCTTTTTTGTTCAGTTCACGTCATCTGTGCTTTACTATTGTTATGGAATTCAAGAATTACTTACCAAATTTATGATAAGCCCATTAATAGACCTAGCTTTTTCTTATCTCACACAATGCCTCTTTACGACACAGCATTTCAGGAGGAATGGCTGAC
>JAOWAZ010542764.1:0-10087 GCA_028565935.1 Goniobranchus fidelis
AGATTGCCCCCCCCCCCCCCTTTTTGCTAGTTAATTCTTACCAAACAAATATTTCTGAAATGATTTCTTTAAGTGCTTCGGAGCTCAGCAAGAAAAAGTACATCTTAGAAATACATATTTAATCTAGTCAATGAGAGCCAAAAACTCATGATCCAATTTCTGAATAATGCATTTAGAGACTTAGAAGGGCAATATATTGAATAGAAATATCACATTGCTGAAAAGTAAGCGTTGTAGAAGGGTGATATTTTACGCATTAGTAAGACTATTTGAAGTAGCCTCATAACTCGAAATATGCTCTGTTGGTATTAACTACAATTTCTGGCCACGGATATGCTTTTTTTTTTTCTTGTAAAGACTCGGATATTAAAATTAAAAGACAGAAATGTAAATGTTAAAAAGAGTATGACATTCATAGAAAATACATAAAGAATTACATCAACACTTTCGGCAGTGAAACTATTCACATCTAAGAAATATACAAGCATACCATTTGAACCCCTTTTACTTGTCTCAACAAATCTGCACTAATTTTCTCTTCAGAGTCATTGAAAATTCTACGCAGTGAGTTAAATCCAGAGTTTGATCCAGTGCATGCATCTCCCAAATACAGGAAGGATCTTGCAACAAATTTGTTGTACAAGGTAAAGGAACAAGATCTTAATTGTAAAAAAAAAATGTTTTTTCTTATGCCTTGTGTAATTCATTTGCTTTTGAATCACTTATGTTGTAATGAACATCTAGATAGACACTAAATAGACAGCTACATTCACTTAACAAGAACATTATTGGAAAACTCAAAGTCAATCTTGAAACTTTTGGCCATTGAGCAGGGAAGTCTCAGACCACCTAATTTAGAACAGTTTAACTCAGGGTGTGTAGCCTGCCAAGTTTTTATATGTGGTTTGAAAGTGTCTTGCTTCTGTGAAAGCTTTTGATTTCACTGGTTATATGTAAATAAGTGGGCCTTGGTTTATCTGGGCACAAAGTAAAGAAATTTAAGATATGTATTAAATGTATTATGTATACCGTGTATATATAGTTGCAATATATTAAGTGATAATGTTTTCAAACAATTGTAATACATCTTGAGCTCTCTGACAGAGAGTACACTATGATGTTGCTTATCATTACAGGCATGGAGTTAGATAAACAAAATAAAAAAAAAAAAAAAAGAGAAATTAGAGGATAGGTAATAGATTTATTTCATATATCTTTTTAATGACATATTTGAAGCTATCATTCAGATACATGGACATAATATGTAATAAAGCATCAGTTGGAAAAAAATTTTATCTTTGAGTATGAACAGATAGAAAGCTACTTGCCAGATTAATTCACCTTTTTGTTGCTTCATTGTATCCAGGCTTTGCTGGAAGTCTACAAGCCAAGCAAATACAGCATCCAAAGTGGAGCAGACAGCTTGGAAAGACCACTGTCCTCTGGTATGTTTACCTTTCAGGAAAAACCAGACGAATTTCCAATGAAAGAACCATTGCCCAAAAAGACTGCAGGGTTTCAGGTAATTTTATTTTCACTTTCTTTAACATCTCATACCTCTCTTCTAAACAATCAAATTATGCCTTCTTAGACCTCTCTCCTGTTTTCCTGATCATTCTCTGCAACAGTTCCCTTCTTTTAATTTTTCTGTTTAATCACTCCTGTCCCCCAAGAGTTTGCATTTTATCTTTTTTGTTTACTCATGACATTAGAGTAACAGAAATTTATTCCTTTCGTTTAGAAGTTCAGTATTTCTCACATCTTTATTCTTCAGATTTCTCCCTGTGTCAATCTCTTTTTTCACCTTAGTACCAGTTGTGTTAATAAATGTTTCAGCTTATGTTGTCATTCTTGCTATTCCTATTCCTTTCACTCAAAGTAAGCTGGTACAGGTTTGTTATAATTGCTGAATGAGTTTTAATTTATCATTCATTTTTTTACATTACAAGCTTTAGTTATGATTTTGAATATTTACGAATTTCTCAAGATGATTATTATGCTTCTCTCCATGAATGAAACCTTTAAGAATGACCCCCAATTTGCATTCAAATTACTACCTCTTTTTTTAAATGTAAAACTTTATTTATAGTTCTTTTCTTTCGTTCTAGATTTACATGATGCAAATTTTTATTTTTGTACAGTTCAGTATATAAACAAAAACCTACTTGCACAGCAATATCATTATGAGTATTACGGTCAGGATCATTTGTTATGACTTAAACAGCTTTCTCATGTGTACAGTGCTGATCAGTACTCCTTATAAAAAATTGTCTTTAAATTTACCCTTGACCTGCCGATAGAATAGAGCAAAAATGTCATAAATATCAACCACATGCTGAGCAACTGGTGTTCATGACAGATATCAAACAATATATATTTGACAATTTTAAGAATCAAATTTGAAATTAAGTTTAAACAAAACCTGCAAAATTATGGTACTCTCTGATATGTCAAAAAAAGGTACTCGACCATGACTGCTGGAAAATGCTTAATACTGGTGTATCATTGTTTGCAATATTTACAGACTTCAGGAGAAGCTCAGTACATCTCAGACATGCCAACATTCCAACATGAATTGGCAGGTGCTTTTGTAACATCAACTATTGCAAGTGGCACCATTAAGAATGTTGACACCACTGAAGCAATGGCAAGTATTCATTTTTTCCTTTCCTGTTTCCCTCGACATTACGTACTTACTTTTTAGGTGTGTATTGCTATCAAGCCTATCTGACTGTCACCAACCGGGTAATAATTCATGAAACATTGAAATATTTTCAGAAAATTCCTGGTGTGATCAGATTTATTGGAGCAAAAGATTTACCCGAAGGCTTTGTCAACAATTACATTGGAGTCAACCCTTTCTTTATGAATATGTCTGATGAGGTGAGAAAAAGTTGTGATGGGAAATAATAGACTGATCCAGTAATTGTATACCTTGCTGTCTGCTTACTTTTAATCTTTAACTTATTCTTGTTTTATCACAAGCAAGGTATAATTAGAAGAAACTTTGAGTGTATTGCCATTCCTAATTTTATACACGTGGTCATTAATTTTTCAAAAATTGAATCACTGAAGTTTGGATCATTCACAATTATTTAATTTTGTGTTTGCCCTTATATCAAGTATTTATAATGAATTTTTAATTGATTTAAAGATCAGTCTGACACAATCTGTTTACACGTTGCTCAAAATTTATTTTATTGTGATACATAGTTTTTTTTCATCATACATACTGACTGGCTAAGTAAGACTGAGTATTTGTATGACTGTTAGAGTTCATGTTCAGTTGAAAATACCTTGATAATTGTTAATATTCTAATGGTGGTTAATTGCACAGCATCCCTTTAGCCCTAGTTGTCTAATTCACTACTGCATTTGATAGAAAGTGCCATTTTGTTTTTTATTGTCTTATAATTTTTTTGGCAAATTAAAGAAGGTGATTAATGATTTTGGATGCTGATAGAGTATAAGTTTGATAGCTTGAGTTGTTCACCCTAAACACTGTTTCAACACTGTTTCAATTATTGAATTGCCTTTCAGCTATTTGTCACAAAGAAAATCCAGTATGAAGGACAACCTATCGGGATACTACTTGCAGGTGAGATTTTTACGCATATAGCACCACTTCCTGTTTCATAGAACCTTCTCTAGATACTTTACAACTGAAAACCCTGTCACACGTTTTGTCAAGGTTACTGGGATGTCATATCAAATTAACCTATTCAAAAACTTTGGGTTGCAATGGAAGCTTTAAATCATAAAACAGCATTATAATTTGAAAAAAGCATTCTGGAATCAGATATTTTTTTCTGCATGAAGTATCTTGTGGCCATCTGAGAGAATAATTGACGATTGCTTTTATATCTTTTATATTTATGTTATGTATTTTAAGAGCTCACTTGGACTGAAAAAGTGGGATGTTAACCAGAATTTGGGGAAAGCATGTAATTCAAATTCTTTCAAATAAGGCATCCAATTTGTACACTTTGTTATCACTTTGTAGACAAATTAAATTGCTGAGCTATGTGATGGATGACATAAGGATGAAAGCCAAACAATAATTAGTCCAGACCTTTCAAACTCTTATTCAACCATTAGGATGATGGAGATTGCAGAGAAGATGATCTTATGTTGTTTCAAGAATGACAACATTAGTCAGCAAAATCAGAATCTACCTGTTATGTGCAATGAAACTTCTGATCATTGTGTTACAAAATACTGATCAATGTTACAGATTGAGGAAATGAAGTAGAAGATAGAAAATATACCTTTCATCTCTCCTGAGTGGTAGACAAGAGGAATGAAAGTCTCTTTTGTCCCATCATTTATGAAGGAGCCTAATGTCTACCTTGCATCTGACTTTTATTACTTTGTTCCTAGCTTCTGTCAATTAATATCTTTCTACACTTTTTCTAATAAAGGATTTCATCTCCATCATTATATCATGACAACATTGAGTGATCATGTACTTTTATTGATTATGTATGCTATCATTCTGCCTCAAAATTAGGATGTTAAATGTACTGGAGGGGAATGTTTAGGTGGTGAATTTACAGACAACATTTTTCACTTTAAAAAAGTGGAAAGTTGAAATAATTGACTTTGAACAATGGAATGCTAGCAGAGACCTATTCCGTATCTGGTGTTTCTGGTTCACTTTTAAAAATTATCAAATGCGGTATAACTTTTTATATTTCCTCATATTGCTTGTGCTGGCTAGTGCAATTGTCAGAGTGATTGTTTGAATTCTTGTCGATACAAAACAAAACAAATAAATGTCATGACAATATAGTGCCATTTTTGTATCAACAGAGACAATTGCTCTTGCTGAAGAGGGGGCCAGGCAAGTGAAGATCAATTATGAATCTGTGGAGGAACCTATCATGACTTTAGAAGATGCAATTAATAAGAACTCACTTTTTGAACCGTCCTTCACCCAGAAAGAAGAAAAAGGCGATACAGAAGGTGAGTTGTTAGTTTTGCTTTGTTCTCCGTTTTTATTTGTGAAATTTTATTACTTTCTGGGAGAGTTATATGCAAACTGATTGCAAATTTTCAGGCAGTTTATGTAAACCTCAAAGTGGATAGATTTCAGTGCTATACAAATTGATGAATTGAACTAAAATGTATTATTGAGAAATTTATTTTATATATTATGCTCAATTTTGTTATCCAGGATTATCCAGTTGTACATTATCAGAATGATAAGATCCATAGATATGATACAGAGTGTCCCAGAAATATTTACTGCAAAAGAAAAATTCAAATAAATAAAAAACCAAGAAACACAAAGCAACAAAAAAATTGATATGATTATTCAACAGCTATTCAGATTTACTTTTTACTAGCCAGATTGGTCAGAAAAAGGTCCAGATTCTTTACATTATGCTTTGCATATGTTCTCAAATGACAAAATTATCGTGGGTTGGCCTTTATAGGGTGGTCTACTCCTTTCTAGAGGTAGTGAAGCTTTAGGAACATTTGTCCTGGCATTTGGTCTTTGATGTGACCCCACAAAAACTCAGAACGATTCATATCAGATCTTTGTGGTACCCATTCCCTTTCTGACATGCCCATCAAAATGTTCACCAATCCAGGTTAAAATATGATCAGCAGTTTGTGGAGATGTTTCATCTTGCCTAGACTACTGTTGGTTTATTTGGTCTCTTCCACAAAATCTAGCAAGAGATGTCCAAAACATAGACAGTTTTTTGAGCTAACAGTCTGCTGTCACCATCCCAGTAGCGTCATGTTCGTTACAAAACCAAAACGACACAATGATACCCTTTTCAACTTTCATTTGTTATGCATGACTTAGATCTAGGGTCTTTTCCACAAACCTCACAGAAATGGAATGTGGGCTGACCAAATAATGTCACAAACAATTCACAGAGATGTTACTGTAGTCGTAACGGTGCTTTGAAGCTATTTTAAGTTGACTTAGTGGATGTGAGGTTTGCAACGAGTCCTTACAGACAATCAAATCCAAACTACCTGTAATTTTCACTCTACTCTTGACAGCTGCCCTGAAAGCATGCAAACACATTGTGGAAGGAGAAGTTAAGATGGGAACCCAGTACCAGTTCTTTATGGAAAGCCAGGTCAGTTAGAATATGCACTCTTTGCTTTGTAGTTGTTGTTGTTGTTGTTGTTGTTGTTCTTCTTCTTCTTCTTCTTGTTGTTGTTGTTGTTTTGGTTAATATTATATGGTGCTATCATAAATAAGAATACATAGATTGAAAGTGAAAATTGAGTATTTGTGTGTAATTTTCCAATCAAGTCTTTCACATTGTTTAATTTTAAAGAATTTGAGACTGGAATTTGTATGTCTGAAAATACTCTGAGTGTTTTTTTTTGCGTGAGTTTATTTCAATTCTACTTATACTCAATATTAATTTTGAAAGCATATAATATAAATATATATATATTATATGCACCTAAATAATTTTCTTACATGGCATTCTTACTTGGTAAAACTTTATGGTGTGATGACTCATTTTGGCCCTTAGGATTAATGTACAGAGGGTTTGAAAAAATATTGTTTTTGTGTGTGTTAATTATGATAAAAGGGATATTTTGTAGTTTTACTGTATTGGGCCTCTTGGAAAAGAACAGGCACTTGTTCAATCCTCTATTGTTCTTGCTCTTAAAAAAAGATTTTTTTTTCTGCTCCCTTACCATTTGTCAAGCATAATGTAATGACTCGTCGAGTCTTGTCAGAGATAGATGGAGATCTCATTCACAATTTTGTACAGTAATAGAGCTTGTAATAAGTGGAATTTGTTGAAGAGTATGTGGCAACGGAATTGATTCTTATTTGTCTTCTTCATTATATCTTGATCAAGACCGGATTGAACTGACCTTGTTTGATTCTTATGAATATTTGAATACATTTTAATGTCAAGAAATGTTGGTTCCTGCCTTTGAATAGACAAACAGCATATTTCAACCTGGAAAATAGCAGCTTTTAGCGGTGCACAAAAACCCTCTGGCACAAAACCCTTGGCAAAAATCAATGTTTAGAGTTTGCATAATAGTGAAGTGCTATAGTACTTCAAAGTTGGGTTGAAATGAATGAAGGATTGTTTTGTTATTATCCTCATTCCGGTTTAAGTATTACAGATGACATAATGTCTCTCATGTGTCTTTTTATTTCAGTAAATGATCCATTACCTAAGAAAGATGGTCTTTAACAGTCCTTTTCAAAAATAAATACGGTTGTATTCATTTACAGGTGGCCTTGACTGTACCCTCAGAAGATGGCATAGATGTCTATGCAGCTCATCAATGGGCTGATTGGGCCCAGACATCTGTTGCACAAGTCATAGGCAAACCCAAAAATTAGTGAGTAGGATAGGGCAATGGAAACACATGATCTTTTTCTTTTCTTGATTTTTACAGTCTTGTTAAAAGAGGAGATGCAATTGTTAAAAAGATTTTTTTTAGTGGGGAAAAAAAGATCATTTTCTGACGTAGGATTAAATCCAAACATCACTAGTTAAAATTGTATATGATTCTATGACAATGGATGATAATGTAGAATTCTTAAAAACATATAAAAGTTTCATTTGAAAACGCTACCATCTTTAAGGCTAATTTTGCTGAGATTATGACTGCATTAAAATTTTCCAAGAAATCCGTAAATTTTTTTCAATAAAAGAACAATTGTTTGATAATATAGGCCTTATGTTTAAATGAATTAATGAATCAGAGTTAAAATAAGTGTTATGATTCAGTTAAGCCCTGAATTATCAGCATCTTAAAATGTCATGCTTCAGATTGAGTGCTTGATGTGATTAGAGTGTCTGTTACCAATTGACTTTCAGCAATCTGATTTCATATTTTATGTACTTGCCTCCAAAATTTCCAATCATTTCACGTGTCTTTATTTTCATTAAGCTGCAATGTCATCATTCCAAGGATTGGTGGAGCTTTTGGTGGCAAGATGTTCACTGCCTCACTTACTGCTGCTGCAGCTGCTGTATGCACAGAACTAACGGAACGGTGAGAATGATAACCATGATTACTGTACAATAACTGGCCGAATGCAAACACAATTTTTTAATCCACTGAAATGAACAGTTTTTAAGCTCTTAGTATCAATGTTAGCAATACTGCTTCAATACTCTTCATGACAGTGCTTGATCCTCTTCATTTTCTTTTGGCTTATTCTTTTAAAGTTTGCCATAAAAGATCTTCCACCTTCATTAAGTTTTGTTCAAGACATACCAACAGATGGCCACTGTTTCTTAATTCCATCCCTATACTTTAATTCAGGTCTTCCCCTTATCCTCTTTCTTAATGGTGTCATTCTTAATATTCTCTTGCCAAAGTATTAGCAATGGGATTTGATATTGACCTCAAGTCATAGTCTCATATTTAGCATTTAGCATCTTCTCTGCAAAGCTTAATGTGCTCAAAATATAACATCTATTGGCTTAGATCTTAGTTGTTAATTTAAAAAATATCTGCTGTTTTCTTGGTTTTGATGAAAGAGCACTTGTATTTGATCCAAGCATGTTAATAGCAATGCAGAAAGTTTCAATTTACAAAACAAAATGAATAGCTAAGATATTTCTCAATGTATATCAGTTTTTTATGGCTCCTAAAAAAACTCAATGATATGAAGTTAAAAAATTGGAATTTTATGGTGATGTTATTTTAACCTACAAGTATTTTTCTTTCAATCTATAGGCCAGTGCGTGTTAACATGGACCTCTCCACTTCTATGAAAAAGACAGAGAAAAGATTTCCCATACTTGCAAGATATCGAGCAGGCTGTGATGCAAATGGAAAAATGCAGGTATAGTGTCTGATAGCTCAGTGTTCATCTTTAAACAAGACTATAATCAGTAAATGTTATCGATAATGGTCAAAGAATTCATCCATATTCATATGTTTTCTTAGATTTTGCATAATTATTCAAAAAAGCCATTATTTCTTTGCATGAATATGTACCTTTTAATGTTATTTATTAATATCATTGTGTTTTAGTTTTAAATTATTGTTCTTAACTTTTGTACCAGGCCAATTAAAGGGCACCAACCTAAATGAGAGCCCTTAAATATATTATATCATAATATGATATTGTTTGACCATAAAATAATGTTAGAAGAGCCAAGTTCTGGGATATTAGATGAAGAAAGGTTAGGGAGAATAAAACTTACACTTTTCTGATGAAGTGCACTATTTTGTCCTAATTTGTTAATGTTATGAATGTGCTGTAAATCTAAATGCATTTTAATGTTGAATTCGTCATTGGTTTTTCACTTCATAGGCAGTAGATGTGGATATTTACGTTGACTCTGGATTTCTTCCCAGTCCAATGGTCATGGAAATACTTCACTCAAGTGATCAAGGTTGTATAGTAAAACATTTTATAACTAATTACTTATTAGTAGGGTAGATAGGATGGAGAGTAGCCACATTAACTTTTTGTTTTCTTTTGAAATTAAGCTTTTAAGATTGTCAACATTTTAATGAGTGTGGCACTTTTGAAATTTCTTTAGCATGATTGGCTTTTACTATAACATCTGAATCTTGCATTTGGGGCTTATTTTTTCCTGCTTTTGGGTTAATCTAATAGCATTTAAGCCCGAAATTATGGAACCAAGACATTGGAATTTGCAGATATTTTTGACTGAAACCACGACAAAGTGGAATTTTATTGGAACTTTAAAATTAAATCCGTTTTGCTAGGTTCTCCACATTATGAGAATAGTTCTAAGACTGGTCAACCCATCGTCAGTATACTGTGACTTGGAGAGTCATTTGAGATGTGCAATGCCTTGTGACTCATTTGTAGCATGGCAGCCCATAAACATGTCAAAATAGCACCATGGCTGAACTAACCTACAATAAAATAAATAAAGTACAGTCCAATCCATACATATCAATGTCTTCTTCTTCTTCCTTTTGATCTGCAGGATGTCTCTCTGATGTATTCTTGCCAAATTTACATTTACACTATTTAATTATTATATCTTTGAAACCTCCCCATGAAGTCTTTGCTTAGTCTTAGTCTTCAAATTAGCTGACTGACTCAGATTATCTGAGTATCAATGTCAACGCGCGAATTTCTATTTAA
>JAOWAZ010542875.1:0-10086 GCA_028565935.1 Goniobranchus fidelis
AGATCTTGTCAGTATGCCAGAGCAAGTGCACCAGTAAAATGGCAGCATCTCTGTATACTCCACATGGAGTTGAGAAGTTACTTGGTTGGAAAAGGCCTGTTGGGAAACACTTGTTCAGCGCTTTGAGCACATTTAGTTGATTTAGCGCTATATAAAAGCTCAGGGTTGGTTTTTGTTTTTTGGTTTTTTTTTGTTTTTTTTTTAGATATGACCTGTGATGTCATATCAATATGATTAAATGCATGTGTAGTGATAACATTTATAATGTTCTGTCTATGTTTAATTCATTTAGAAATATTTATTAGAATGTGGACTCTTACCACTGGAATCCTTGCCATATTTTTTGTCTAACATTAGGATGCTTACTTCATGTTTTCAGAACAACTAGGTTGTCTTCCTTTCCTGACTTCTTGTTGTTACAGTTACGAAAATTTACCCTTGGCGATGACTGGGTTCCCAGGAAGCTAGGTTTGTTTCCAGATTACTTAAGATTTTATGTAAACCTGATTCAACATTAGCAATACAATTATTTGGCCTTTAGAGTGAAAAGTGAGGATATTTAACTCTAAAATTTTCTTGAAGGTATAATATGGACAATATAAATAAAAATGATACAATGAAAAAAGTTTCAAGACCCTTCATACATTTAGAAGGCCTTTCATGTCCAGAGGGCAAAATTTTCTCTCGCTTTCTCTCGAAGGAAGACCGAGGGAAAACCTAGTGTCAGCCGACATTGCAATAGGGGTGATTAATCTTGCCCAAGGAAAAAAACGTAGTTCTGAAGTTGAGCAGCATTTGGATTACAGCGCAATCAACATGAGCTGTTGTTTATAATTGTAATATTTGTTTATATATTTGTAAAAATGTATTGAATTGAAGTATATCTGAAGCAGTTCAAGTATACATATTTAAATTATGTACAGGTAGGCCTTTGGAGTTTATAGTATGTTCTGAGTTCACTGAGTTTTCTAAAGAAAAGATTGCAACCATGTTCAAGTGAATTTATTTACTAATCAAAGATTTTTATTCGTACAATATCACGTAACCTACAAACGTAGGTTTCACAAAATGGGTCCATTGTGTTTCCCAGTTTTCCAATTAAATGGCAGAGTTCATGTATGTATTTAATCTTCTTCTGTTTTCTTCGTCATGCAAAACGTCAGTGTCAATCTATAAACGTATAAGAGCAAAATAGCAAATAAAAATCATGGAATTTGTAGTTATACCTTAAGAGCTGCAAAATGAGACCGGAATATCTTATACATTTAGAGCAGGAACAGTATTGGTGCATTTCTGTCAATCAATTTCATTTTTGACACGAATTACACATGTAGCTTCCGACAAGGTTTAATTTGGTGCGAAAAAGGAAAATCCGAAATTTTGTAGATATACGTTTATAGAACAACACCGACGTAAAGTAACCTCCGATGGTGGGGGATCCATCTACAGTTGTCTATTTGGGTGTATAGCGAACTTATCCATGTGATTTTGTTATCGCGTTGAAAGTTTCTGTCTGGATGCTTGATGGACTGAAACCCTTCCAAGTTCTCATAGCAGAGGCGAAGAAGAATATCAGTTTAAAGCTATAAAGTATAAGAATGCAGATTTGGCACTTACATGGATAGAAAGGTCTGTATATTGATATAAGGCAGCGTACATAAACTGCTTGTTTGTTTTTTTTACTGCCAAGGAGGGAAATCCTGAGAAAATTTTCTAACGCCATAGTTCCACCTCTTGCCACAGAACAGAGAATGTCTCCTACCACTTCTAAGACCATCTGTTGATTATGTTGCTTAATTGAATTGTATGTTTTAGCTGATGCCTCTGTCATTTTAGCCCTCCTTACTGTCAATTTTTGGTTAAGCAAAAGCAACCAACCTGGATAATCCTGAGTAATGCAAGAAAATTAACTTTTATCAGTTGAAATTAAGCAATCTGTAGCAGGTGAGCAGGTCTTATTTTAAGCAAGTCACCTGGGTTTTGAACAGTATAAACATAATGGCTTTTCATGTGGAGTGGGGGAAGGGATGCAAAGATTTCTTCACTCACTTACAGTTTTTTACTGAAAAAGATATGACAAAGTGTATTGCCATCAGATCTGACTTGTCATCATGTGGCCCTGTGGTGTAAAATTTGACTTTGAATCTATTACTAGCTTTGTTCGGTCTAGAAAGTCCAGAACCTCCCCCTTTTTTTTTTTATAAGCTTGATCCATGATCATTTTATCATATTGTTTAAAAGAAATTATATTTGATGATACTCACTTTTCTTCATCCTTGGATGTGTTTTTTTAAAACAGATGTTTCTGTCCAAGTTCCGGATGTCTTAGACCTCTCATCTCTCAGAGGCCATGGTCTGGTTACAGGAGAGGAAGAGTTGCCAGCTGGGGATTCTCCTCCTGGTAAAATTACTTGATTTTGTGATAGTGTCAGAAATCTTGAAACATTTTTCTTTCTTTCTCTATCCAGATAAATCTGCAATCAATAACAAAATATTTTCTTTATAGTGATAGAGCAGCGCAATTAAGAGTACTGTTAATGAATTATGAATCGCTCATTATCTTTAAAGGTAATTTGTTCTTATAAATATATCTGATGGGACAAAAGTTAGACAAATTTGTAGTTGATGTTTAGTTCAGAAGTTTTGATACATCTCTGAAACTATGTATGTCCTTAGAACCGCCAATGGAAATCAGCCCTGCCATAGTCTCCCAGTTGATGGAAATGGGTTTTCCCCTGGAAGCGTGCCGAAGAGCTGTGTTCACTACCAAAAACACAGGAGTGGAAAGTGCCATGAATTGGGTGATGGAACACATGGACGATCCAGGTAAGATATCAATCTTGATATAGTTTTAACCCTAAAAATGTTTGACCCTTTGACCAGTTGTTTTCCATTGTTCATCCAATCAGCTGCTGATGTTTGATTGACACTGTGACAGCACATGGGTTCGTCACTTGAATGCTGTATAAAAGTTCCTGTATCTAGGGTGGAAGACTTAAAGAGAAGTTGCAAATGAATTAGCTAGTACTTTATTTCATCGAATCTCACTTCCATGTCAGTACTTTCTAGCCAAATATGCTCATTGGGCTGGAGCTCATCTTGGTTTCTACAGCATGAAGCGAACAAAGACTGAGTTTATCCATCACTCTCTGAGTAGGATGCTAGTATAATGCAGAGTACTTTCCCAGCCAAAAGCTGTACCATTTTCATCTGGGACCACTGAAGCAACAAGGATCAATTTTCTTGTTTAAGGATAAGAGCATGTGTCCTTAGCAAGAATCAAACATGCTACCTATCTATCAGCAAGCCAACACTCTGCAACTAAGCTTCACCACACTACATGATTCATCTCCATCGAGCTTCCTGTCTTACCAAGGTGTCGCAGAATGTATTTATCACGGCTATCCTCCACAGGTTCTGGATCTGGATGGTTCCACTGAAGTAACCAGTAGTGGCTTAATCACACCTGTCCGACCTCACATGGGATATATTTACTGCATTAGCTTTAATAGGGTTAATGATGAAGAATTGCAATGTAGGTTTAACTAAATTGAAATCATTTTGTGAATTGAGTCATAAGCCGTAGAGCCCGTAACACCGGTAAACCGGTGGGGCCTTTATTTCTCTATATACCTTAACACCGGTTCACCGGTGGAGCAGTACGGAACTGAATGAGGGTCTTTCGAAGCTTTTTATTTTCAACCAATCAGAAAATTCATTCACCCCGCCACTTTACAACGGATAAACAAAGATGTCAGCGTCCTAGTCTGCTAAGTTTTGAGTGTTTTTTGACAGTATCCTGTGTTTTTTTTACGATGAAACGGAGCGCTCTTCAACCCAGAAGTTCCAGCATGAAACGCCAAGGTAAACAGCTGTTTACTGTTGCTGAAGTGTTTGAGGACTTAGCCATTTCAGTGAATTAGATGCTGATTTTCAAGCAGATTACCCAGAGAGTGATCTCGAATCTGTTACTAACAGTGATAATGAGTCTGGCATCGGTGAAGTCGAAATAGATCTAGATCTAGATTTAGAATCAGATAGATCTAGGGCTGATAGCGGCCCAATACAATCTCAGGACGGTGGTGTGCGTGGCCCTGACCCTTCAGGTGATAGGCCTAGTACCAGTGATGGCTGGAGTAAACATTACATACCTGTTGATACTCATTTTGATGATTCACAATGTGAGCCTAGAAATATTCCTGCTAACATATCTGAAGACTCGAGCCCACTTGATTTCATATCTCTGTTTTTAGATGAGGCATTCTGGCAGAATCTCATCGACATGACAAACCAGAGAGCAACTCAGGCAAAAGAAGTGACACCAAATAAACACTACTGCAAAAACTTCAATGAAATTTCAGTAGAAGAGATGAAAGCTTTCTTTGGAGATGGAAACTCACAAGCATCAAACCTCAGCACCGTGAATATTGGCAGTCGGAAAATAAGAATTTTGTTAGCCACACCTCTGGATTTAGAGACGTCATGGCTAGAGATTGCTTTTTCTCTATTTGGCCATACTACACGCAATCAATGAAAGGGACCAGGCGATTGATAAAACCAATAAAATTTACAAAGTTAAGCCTATGTTGAATAATTTATTAAAAAATTTTTAGGCATCATTACTTTCCAAAACAATTCCTCAGTCTCGACGAAGGGATGATTCCGACTAAAAACCGATTAGCCATCAAGGACAAACCTATCAAATTTGGTATAATATCATTTATTCTTTGCGAAGGAGAAACAGGCTACATTGTTGCATGTTAAGTTTACACAGGGAGGGCAAATTTGGAAGTAGAAACTCTGGGTGCAATGGAAAATATTGTTTTACGCGTCTTTTGAGACAGGGTGGGGTGAAAACAAAAACCGCATTCTAATAATGGACCACTTTTACAACTCAGTTTTGCTCACAAAACACCTTCCACAATTTGAGGGCACCTTTACATTAGGAACAGCAATGACAAACAGAAAGCAGTATCCCAAGAAGAAAAACTTCCCAATCGTGGCGATTCAGATTATTTTTGCCAGGGCAATGTTTCATCTTTGGTTTGGAAAGATCAGAAACTTATCCATTTCATTTCTAGCTGCCATGATCCACGTGACATCCAGGAAGTAACACGGCGGAACAAGTACAGTACTGAAATTCATATCCCGATGCCTTCCAATAAATACATGGGAGGTACAGACAAGCACGACCAAATGACGAGGCTTCACAAGACAAGACGGCTCTATCGCTGGCCACAAAGGCTCCTTGTGAAATTCATCATGTGGGCTCTGTACAATGCTTATGTGATTTTTCAGACTATGTTCTCTGAAAAAGCAAAAAAATTCACTTTCAGGAGGTTTATAGACCAGTACAATCTTGAGCTCGTTGGAGAATATCCTACCACTATACAACGCAGGGCTCATGATCTGTTCGACTCCAAAATGTCAGACTCCACCTCCTTAATATACCAGAGGATGGGTCAGCAAACACTGTGTGTGGTCTGTGCCAAAACGTATTATGAATTCAAAGCAGAAAACCCCACTGTGCCCTACAAGGACTACCCAGTCAAAGCCGTCAAATCTGCTATTTGCTGCACAGAATGCAAAGTCCACCTCTGCATCAAAAGAGGCTCAAAATGTTGGACTGACTGGCACACCAAAGTGGAATATTGGCATTAGGACTCAAGGTATGCCTCTTCCCTATAAGTTGGAGTTGTCAGATTGTTGTTGGTACTAATATTTTCTATGTAACATGCCTTTGCTCAAACTGACCCCATTTTCAGTATTTTCCCCTCAGGAAGCCAGGTATAGGGTCATTTTAGTGTCAGGGGGTCAGGGTTCAAGGGGTTAACATTATAATTCAGGATCAAATTTTCTGTGCTTATGAGACATATATAACTCAAGCTTGGATAAATCCTATGCACTATCAAGAAAGACCAGTGTTTCCGTCCTAAGTAGTGTGGTTCAACTATGTCAAGTCTTTGGGGGCAAGACATGTAAAAAAAAAAAAATCTTTATCATGATTTATTCAACTTTCCTGTCTCCAACTGCTCTTTCATCACTGCCTGCCTCCCCTTCCTTTATCTTTCCTGATGCTAACAGCCATAAGCTGGATACCAATGACAGCCTGGCTTTGGAGCGAAAACACAGTGGTGGGAGTCAGGTTAGTCATGAAGCTTTTGTTCGGCCTGCTTCAGCACAGGTAGGTCTCTGTCATTGGATACACTTGTACATATTATCCTTTCTCCTCCCCCTTTGCTGCCCAACTCCTGCTGTTCTGAACCTTTTCTTCTCTTTTTCTTCTTTTCTTTCTGTTAAAATACATGTGTCACCATGGGTAACTGCTGTGTTTTTCTGGCTAGTATTTTGTACTTGTGGCTTTGTGTTTGCTCTTTCACCAAATTATGAGAATTGATTTCCATGTTCTCTGTCGCAGTGGTATTTGGGAAAAGTTTATAATTTTTATGTTTAAAAACAGGTGGCTCGGAAAGAGACTTTATTGACAGCATTTAAAGAAATAAGGCTTGATTTATTTTTAGCACAAATTACTTGTGGACTTTTAAGATCTTTGTCTTTGACAATTAGCTTTGTCATGCAGGCATGAAAGGGCCAAATCTTAAAAGGTATAACAGTTACTATAGTAATGGTGGTGTACCTGATCCAAATTTGTATCAATCACTTTGCTTTTTTAAAGAAATATGTCTGTTTGAAAAAAATGACTAATGCACAATCCTTGCATGTTCTAATTTCTAAAAATTAAAGTTCATATCTGTAGGATCTCTGTAGTGAAAAGTTGCTGTTTGTAGACCAGGTTCTTCCACCAAGGCATCTAATTTTTGCTCATAAGACATTTAAACTCTTTTTTTCTTTTTTAAATCCTCACTTTGGTATCTGATGATACACTGCCCATTCTTGAAGCTGCCTCTTCTAATGCTGTGCTTTTAGCCTATTCCCACAGACCTCAGAGAAGAGGACACATATAGCATCAGCACTGTTTTTGGTTTTACAATCTTTCCAGTGCCATTCTGCATGCTAATTAATCTTCTACAAGATCACAGTTTCTTTGTGGGTATTCTCTTGGCAAATGGATCTGTGATAGTAGCTAAACTTGTTTTTTTTTTTTTTTAAGTAAGTCTTTTTGGCCTATGACAATCTTTGTGGACTTTTTTTTTTTTATACCAACCGCAAATACATTTTTCATCCATGAAGGATTGTGCATCTGTGCATTTCATTCATACTTCGATATTAGCCACAGTCTACAAGGATTTGTGTAGGGTAGGGCTTTGGTGTGCTTTGCTTAATTAAAAGTGTTTTATATAGTGCTGTGTCTCCATCTGTTTTGATCATATATGTATGGGTTTTTTTTGCTGGTTGTTATTTATTCCTGAAAGTCTCAATACAGTCCAATTTCTTATTGTTCATTCAAAAGAGAAAAATGTTTTGCATGATTCTAAGTTTTCTTAGGATGCAGTTTAAGAGACGTAACGTTGGTAGTGTTATTCTGTCATTCTGTGTCCAACTTTTTGTATTCCTCTCTTTGTGGCAAAAGTTATCCAGTTTGACAGCTTTTTATGCAAGATAAAAGAGAGTTGTTTGTTTTACATAATGACATGGAGGTTTACCTTTGATTGATAAAGTTGTTTGGCACTTTAGTAACATCTTCAAGAGTAAATTTTATGCTTTTTGGTGTTAGTTTGTTTTCCTGCTTGGTGCTGAAGCTAAGAAAATGATAGATCTGTATTTCATTCATAAGGAAAGGGAACACATCATTGTGTATCCCTGTACAATTTGTAAGGTGATGACCTTTTGTTAATTGGACCAAACTTTTGTTGTTTTTGATCATTCAAAGGTTGTATGACACAAAAAGCTTGTAGACAAGTTAGTCAAAACCAGGTTTTCCTAAACTTTTTTAAAAGAACTGAATATCTCTTGTGTTATTTTTGTTTAATAACTTGACAAATAAATTCATGTTCAGTGTCTCCTATTATCCAATTAAAAATGGTAAATCTCATACTTTGTATATTGATTGGACATTCTCATAGATTTATATATATATATTTTTTTTTATTCATGATTTAGTTCTGACAATAATTGTAGTATAACTAGTCCTTTAACACATTCCTCCCCTGCTTTTAACCCTTGTCAATTTCTTTGGCATCATACACATAGAGATTTCTGATCTTTTTGACAAAAATTGCTAATTACCCTTTTTGTGATAACGTACTTGTCTTATCATTCAGAGGCTATTTTCCAGCTTTAAAAGGAACATTTGTTCAGATTATCTAGAGATGCTTTTAAAACTAACCCCCAAGTGCATTTGTATTCAAATTATTTTTTGTTTTTCATTGTACTATTTTTCACTGACAAGACTGATCAGCTATCATAATTGCATACTTCTATAAAAGTAATAATTGCTTTTGAGAATACTGTGAGAAATAAACAAAATGTTCTTTTTTTAAATACTGCTCCCTCCTCATTCCTGATCTGTCATTTCTCAAATATTGCTGCTATTGTCTTTTCCTTGGACACTCTTATTTTCTTACTGATTTCCTGTTCTCTTTCTTCTTGACATTGCCAAGATCGTCCTCTATATATACCTAATTTTGTCTTAGCATCATGTCATATATACAAAATTCATGGTCTGAAAACATCTTCTGTATCAATATTGGCAAGATACTGATATCTAAAATGTTTTTACATTTTCAGATAAAACGTTTTTACATTTTTGATTTGTATAGATGGGTTCAAATACATTCTAATAATATCAATTTGTGTGATTTTCTGTCAATAAATTTTTTTGTTAGTAGAAGAAAAATTATAAACTGTAAAAGACACAGTCGAGAATGTTGAAAGATAACTGGCTGATTGACTGGCATTTGGAAATCTGACATTTCAACTCCCTTGGCTGCTTTTAGATTATAGTTTTTAGATCATTCTTCTCAGTTACCTGATATTGCCCCTTCAGGCCATAAATATCGCTTTGATGCAATTGTGGGATATCTGGCTGGAAAGATATTCTCCAATAAGTATGATCATACAGAACAGGTGACAGATCAGTTGTGACTACTACACAAAAAATTTTTCATGAAGAGCATAATTTTGCACCTATGGCAAAAGGACAAGACAAATATGAGATGTGTCTCCTGGGGACTATGAGAGAAAATTGATGGAAGCCATTGCCAGTTGAGTGTAAAAGTATATCATCTGTTATGACAAAATCCTTCATTCTATAGCAATTTTCTTGTCAATTTTCTGAAAGTTTCATGTAACAGCTAGTATTACCAACCATATGAAATATTTTTGTATATTTTTGCTTTGTAAAATTATTTTCGTTGCTGAAATATTTTTCCTGTCCAGAAGTTCGACATACTTTTGCAAGTTCTGAAAATCGATGTTTTTGGGGGGTTTTGTTTGTTTTCTCAGGAGTAAATTTAACTTGCAAAGCAGTTCATACATAGAGTGCGTTTTGTTTTTTTTCTTTGATCTCACTATCCATTTCCCTAACCCTTTCAGCATTGGCCATATTGTGACCAGCATTATCATATTCATTGTGTTGTTGTTGTCGTTTTTGTTGTTGATGCGTTAGTGTTGTTGTTGTTGTTGTTTTTGTTGTGTTTTTGGTTGTTGTTTTTGCTTTTTGTTTTTTTTAAGGTGGGGGGGGGGGGGGATTGCTGTTTTTTTTTTGGTCTTGTATCGTTTTGTTTTTTGTTTTTTGTTTGTTTTTTGTTGTTGTTGTTGTTGTTGCTTTTTTGTGTTGTTGTTTGTTTTGTTTTACTTGTGTGACCAGCTGCCTTGGGCTACGGGAAGGGATAGCATACAAATAATGAGCTCTAAGTACTCAATATTGTTGAATATGGAAAGATAGATGCCGAGAACAAGATCTAAAAATAGAAATTAGTGTGATCATACCCAGATCATCTTAGTACAAAATGATGTTGTTGGCTTTTTGTTTGTTTTGTTTTGGTTTTGTTTTTGTTTTTGTTTTTCGTTTGTCTGTTTTTGTTTGTTTTTTGTTTTGTTCTTGGTTGTTGTTGGGTTTTTTTTTTTTATTGGTTTTTTGTTTGTTTGTTTGTTTTTTAGGTTTTTGTGTTTTTGGTTTTTTTT
>JAOWAZ010542986.1:0-10083 GCA_028565935.1 Goniobranchus fidelis
TTCCTTTTATTGTCAGGGTGAAATTGTAAAGCTCCTTTTTCTATTTTATAGCATATTCACTTTTTACATATTCTGATCTTCTGAATTGTGTAAAAGCATTACATGTACAAATCCATTTTGGAACAATTGAAAGGGAGCAGTTTATTTTATAATATGCTATACATATAGTGAAAAATATTTCATAAAAAGACAAAAGCACAAATGTATTGTAACCTGACCTAAGAATTCTTTTAAAAAGAATTAATTTTCAGTCATCTTTTCCTATCTAACCAATAATAATGTTATGGTCACAGGTTTAACCGGCAATTTGCCGCAGCTCACAGCAGACATAAATTACGCATCTGCCGTGGAGAGATTGAACCAGGAGCGTCATGCTGCCGAGAGACAAGCAGCAGAGCGTGAAAGAGACCGTGAGCGCCTGGCCGCTATAGCGAATGACCCAGTGGCTCGGCTCCAGCTGGCCAGTGCTGCAGCTGCCACCCAGCACGCTCATACTCATACGCATGCACACTCTCACACGCACCTTCATCTGCACCAGCAAGAGGTGGCCCATGCCCAGGCTGTGGCCCATGCACAAGCCCACGGCTTGGCACCACCGGCTTTCCCACTTTCTTTGGCTGGACCTGCTGCCGCCCACCTTTACCCCCCAACTCATCCGCTGGCCCGGGCTCCAGGTATAGAAAGAGATTGATCTTACAAACTACCCTGGCTATAGTACTATTCCCTGGGTATTTTGTATTGAAAACAAAATGCTCAAAGAGAAACAAGTAACAAAAACAAAACCAAAAAATTTACAAAATAAAAATTCTAGTTGTTCTTAGATCGCAAGCTGTGCATGGAAAAGGAAACCTTGAAGTGCCACTGTAGTCAAAATTTATAAAGTTAAGTTTTAATCACATTCTGCTGACTGTGAAACAGGCGTTCATTTAATTCAGTGCTTGCTTTATTTCTGCTTGAAAATTTTTCATCATTCTCATTTGTGTTCTTTTTAGACTATTTCCCTCCCTCTCTCTCTTCTGTCCCGTTGCCCATTTTTAAAATATATTCTTCAATAACCCCCCACAAATCTTTTGCTTTTTGTTACCCCCTCTTTTCAATCTCTGAGAGGGAGTAGGTTTGCAGCTGTCATTGACTGGGGTGCCATCTTATTTTGTTCCTCCTTTTTATTTCCATTTAGTGGAAGATGTTGATTGTCGTTGACAGAGGAAGAAAAGTCTCACCTCTCTTTCAAACTGTTTCAATCCGGACGCTTTCTCACTCCATTTATACCCATGTATTTGAGTGTCGAATTGGAACAGAGGATTTTGTGTCCTGATTGTTTTAGCCTTAGAAAACCATGAACATTGATCAGAGTTTCCAAAAAATACCTGACATATGCAAAGGAATGGTCCACTGCTGTTGAATTCGGTATTCTGTTGTAGAAATTGTTGGACGTAACAGACGGAAGGAGTAGAGGAAAGGTGCTGAATGATAAGGAAACACCAGCCTTTGAAGGGTTAAGTTTGAATCCAACCAAACAACTATGGACATTGAAATTTTCTCTTGATTCTCTGGGACAATGTTTGAATATAACAGAATCTTTACATTTTGAAATGGATGGCTAAAATTCTACATTCAGAATCGCACAGGCTTGGATAACACTCTGACATAAACAGGAAGTTTGAAATGAAGACAACAGAAATGATGGAAAAAGCGTTATTCAAATACCAAAGACAAGGCCAATGATGTGGTGAGGTGATCTTATGTCAGATTAAGAAAAAAGAAATCATCTACAAGCTGAAATTGCTTAGTCTTTGTACATTTTCATTTCAAGGAAGGCTTAAGGTGCCAGATAAATTTGTCACTTTTAAAACTTTTCCTTTTACGTCCACATTTGGAATCCCACATTTCATCTGCTCTCTCGCTGCGACAACTTGATGCACCACCAGATGCAAAAAAGACTTGCCACTTGCTGTGTGTGGGTGTTGTCGAGTCTTTTAAACAGCAATACAGTTATTTACCTCTTGATCATTTCCCAAAAGCCACAATTTCATCCCTCTGAATTGTTTCACTTAATACCCTCCAAAAAGTTTCCTTCCATATTTGTGTTATTGGCTGTTTTTGTGTGTGTGTGTTTTTTTGTTTGTTAGTTGTTGGCATTTTTTGTCAAGCACCTCAAGCTCCTTTGCCTACTGTACAAGAGGCAAGCAGCATGCAGTTTAGTTGAGCCGTGGACATGGTACAAAGTTCTTTATCAAAGCTTGTTTGAAGGAAACGCTCATTCCGCAGAACTTGTTTAAAGAACCTCAGTGAGAGAGAAGAAAAAAAAAATCCAACCCAAACACCATTCCATAATTTTTATGAAACGAGTCTCTTGACGGCAAGGGTTATTGTTATCTCCCTTTGTATGCTGTGGGTAACTGACTCATGCCCCTTGTCATTGCAGATGGTGTTGCGGCCGCCGTCACCACCTCTGTGGGCAGTAGCACCACCACCACATCTACCGCCTCCTCCTCCTCCTCATCTTCTGAGCACCTGTCCAGCCAAACAGTTTACCAATATTACTCACAGCGACTCATTAACGAACACGTTTATATGCAAAGGGTGGTCAATGAGTTCTACCTTCGTACAAAAGCAGATTCCAGAATGATCTTTGATCCCAGCCATTTGATCTATCAGTTCTCTCGTAAGTGTAGCCGACAGTCAACTTTCTGTCAGTCTGCCAGTTGGTTGTTTGATTGATTGATGGATGGACTTAGGCATCTTTTATTTCCCCCTGCACTCCCTACCCTCGATGTGTTTGTCCTTGTCCCTCTTTCCCTCCCCCACCCCTTGCCTGTATCCCTTCCCCCTTCTTGATTTTGCCTGGTTTCCCCTTCATCTTTGAACATTTTCTGTTTCCTCATTGGTTCTTTTTTTGTTGGTTTGCTTGAGCTTTGTTTTTCTGCTGATGGGTTCCGCTTTCCTTGGTTTCATTTTCGTTATCTTTTCCTTTCCACTCAAATCTAACAGAGAAATTGTATTTTTTTACACTTTAAATATAGGCCGTGTTATGAACATTTTGGTTTTGTAGATCATTGTTCACTGTTTTGTTTGGGTTTTTTGTTATGTGCAATATTCATCTTTGATAACTTCAACTTTGCTTAATTGATAATGTGTTTTGTTTTGTTTTTTTTGGTTTGTTTTTGTTGTTTGTTTGTTTTTCTTCTGATGTGTTTTCCCCCTTAATTTGATCTCTTGTCATTTCCTTTATTTTCTTATCTTTATCATATTTACGTAATCTTTGTCAGCATTGGAACTTTGTTCTTGCAATAACAGTTTTGTCCTCATTTCAAGTAGTAATGCACCTAATTGTTTCCTTATTTTTTAAGCTCCAGGAACAGCTTACATTCCTTTGCCTGAAATCATATTATGTTGTAGAAATTTGTCCATTTATTAAAGTGTGATGTATTTACAGAGCCACTTGACACTGCAAGTGCCTGTCTCTTGGAAGTTAATAATTTAAAGACTTCCCCCTGTCTTTGCCAGATTTTTTGGACAAGCTCACAAATTTGCTTGGGTATTTCCAACATATTCGACCACTACATGATGGATAGTCAACCTGAATGCTTCATGTTATATATTAGATGAAACTTCATTTTGCTCTGCTCTTCCTTGTCTGAGGAATAGTCTTAATATATTAGTCTCAACAAGTCATGAAAAATCATGAAGAGTTTGTTTGCAGTCCATCCAAGTCAAAAGTTATTAGCAGAGGTTGAATGACATATACGTCAGGCAGAGTAAAACGTCCATTTCTTTTTTATTTGTGAATCAAATACAATCAGCAGACTGTGAGGTTGAGCGTAACAAGATAACAAAGCTAAAACAGGTTCATATTCATATTAATTTTAAGTGGCACTTCAAAGGTTTTCCTACAATTGGAAATTTTGCTTAAATGGAAAAAATTATTCATTTGATAATTTTTACACGCTACATAGGGTCATCTGACAATCAGAGGTGACAAGATTCTGGTCCAAATTAATACCTGCTTGGGAGGAAAGTAGAAAATCCTTTGGAAAAAACATCTAGCTACAATATTATTGCTTAGTACCCACCATTTTGAAATGATATATATAGTTAGTGGGAAATGAGATCAAATGGGAGAAAATGGTGACATTGTAATATAGGATCGTTCAATAACAGGAGGAAGGCATAATGCTCTACCGACTCACCCCCTTAACCCCATCAAATCAAGAGTTTGGACCAAAATTGACATTGTTAAATCTGGATGTAGCAGACTTTATATTTACACTTACACGCATAAATAGATTTGTTAACTCTGGCTCTAGTAGACTTCATATACTTGTACAATGGAATCATTACCATACGCCATGCATTTAAAAAAAAAAAAAGGACTGAAATCCAATTGTATTTATAAAAAGCATGTTGAATGTCAGCTGTATTTATCTCCTTGTAATCTTTTTTTTTTTTAAGTCTCTTTACTTTTCTTTTTTCTTTTTTTCTTCTTTTTCTGTCTCTCTTTTCTATTTTGTTAACTATTATTTTCACAATAATAGTACTCTGGTAATAAATAATGTGACTTGTTGTATGAATTTCGTTTTGTCACTTTAAGAAATGTAATGGGAGAGCACATTGTTGTCTAGGTTTCTTTTCATGTATAGTTTTTGCTTGAAGAAATGAGATCCATTTTATGAAGATTGATAATGGTAATAGCATCAACATTACCTATTAAAATGAAATTTTATTTAGGAATGTAGGAATGTTATCAAGTGTAAAAGTTTTATAAATGGCTTCAGTCCTTTGCTCTTTATGCTCATTTACTTTTGGATTCTAAAGGCATTTAATGGGGGTGGGGGGAATTTATATTAATTAATTTTGTCTCCAAGTTGGCTTTACTCAGTTGTACACAAAATTCCTTACGGTCTAAGACATATTTACTTTGCAAATTTCAGATGAAACACATGCTACCTATATCTGCCTTGTTTAAATATTGTGTGGCATTCCATCTGTCACCAGGTGCTGACCCAATGGCTGCAGGCCCTAGCTCTTCTGTGCCAGTCTCTACTCCAGGACCCCTGTCAGTGCTGCCCCCTGGAGTGTCTCCGCATCACTTGCTGGTTGCTGGGGCTGGAAGCAGGGAGGAGCTTTTACAACGTGAATTGTACAGCAGAACGGGACCTTTCATGGATCCAGCTCTGGCCCACCAGGTGAGCTAGGCAGGAGTATAATTGTTGAGGAGCAGATTTCCTTGAAAACATTTGGAATGGTTTAAACAAAAAACAAATTGCATAACTGTTAAATTGATACATATACTGCTAAATTCAGTACTTTTTTAAAGTAAGGAATGTTTCGAAAAGAAAAAAAAAAGACATTTAAAACATTACACCTTGGTTTATTGACCAGAATAGGGTTTTATCCAAATTCTTGAAATACGGCCATCAGGTTTCTTGATGAAGTCAGTTTGACATAAATATGAATGCAAAAATGAACACAAATTTCTATCTTTGAACAGCCTGTTTGTGTTGTGTAGGTGACATTTTAAATCAGAATTTTACTTCTTTCTTTTGCAATAGAATTATATGTGCAAATGAAACTTGATACTTTTCATTCTTAATTTATCAGTTTTGTGTGCTGAAATAAGTTATTAAATAAGCATAATCCTCATTATCACTTACAAGTTTACTTGCCATATTCAGTAAAAATGACACAAAGTTATACAGTAAGGACCTCTGTTATTGGGACCCCACTAAATTGGGAAACCCTTGAAATTGGGACGAAATTCCAAGAAATGGAATTTTTTCTTCATAATTTCATAATTTATATATCCCTAACTGGGACATGGTCTCCCGCAAATCGAGATGGCATAGCGGCCAACCGCCATGATAAAATCGTAACTGTTACGATTTGAATTTGCGATGTTGTCCGGATCCTTAAGTTTTGAAAACAATTCTACCAGTGAACGGTATCGTAACACTACAAACTTACTAAAGTTGTTATGGATCGACCGACTAGTAACTTTATACTTAATACATTTATTAGGTATTAAGATTCAACCGTTATTAAAGGTCTATAGTTAGATTCACGATTTCAAATATTTTTTATTGATGAAGGTGAAAGGCACGGCCATCATTTTCACATGTTGTTAAGTGTGTTGTGAAGAGACAATCATCACTCAATACTAGATCTAGATCTAGATCTTGTGGATTGAAAATAGAGCTACAACAAGCCAATGTTAACTGAAAGGGATGTTTTTAGCAAAGTCTCCAGAGGAATTTCCTTTTATTTCTTCTTCCACTATGTCTTTTCACCATGCCTTCTGCAAACCATGCTGAATCAATTTAAATATTTCTCACCGGGGTGGATCAGACATTGTGCATCATTCAAAAACAAATGTGCATTTTAATTCTGTGCAACTGGATTCAATTGGAAAGCAGCAGACTCTTTCTTTCAAAGCCAAGAGCAAAGACGTGGTGCATGTAGAGGATCATAGCCTGATATGTGCAGAGTAACTGTTTACGAAATTCTACATAGAGCACAAAGTAGCAGTAAACACACAGTAGATTACTGTGAACTTCAGTAAATAGCGTACATTAAGCACTTAATGAACTCTAAAAGGTTACACCATGTAACTATTGCATATTGTAATGGGATAGCATTAAGTAGTGATAGGTATAGAGTGCATTGGGCCGAATTATGATGCAGGTCTGGGTGTTCTGTTTTTGCCTCTTGGAAAATTGGCCGCTATGGATGATTTTGTGAAGTGCTCTCTTAACACTCAACAAAAGTTGTGTCCTCATTTCATCATATGATGAGCAAATGCAGATACAGTTGTCTGAATCAATCTGAATGCCATAGATTGTAACTAATAATTATTGAGCCACCCATTTTGTCAAGCCGGTTTGTAAAAATGCAGTCCTCGCAGGCAACGTAAAGGGCTAAAGCTGGAAGGCCGATCGAAAAAATGCTGTCCATGCATGCATCGGTTAGAATAATAGCAAGACCATATTTTTATTGTCTCTGAGGCTTGAGGGTAAGTTTCCAAGAAATTTCAAGTATTGTCACCGGTTTGCCATATATAATACTCACACTGTAAGAAGCCTTACTTTTTAAATATTGTATTATAGATGTTTTTAAACACTTTCATGCATGAGGAGGATAGATAAAATCTAGACAGTAAAGGAAAACTGCAATCAAGAAGCCCTGAGATCATCCCTATGAGATGTATTGGGCATAATCCACAATCAAACTTACATTTGAAAAAGACAGTCTGTTATTATGAGACAACAAGACGAATAAAGAAAATTATCCTGACACAGGCAGATCAAGAAGGTGCTATACCATTGCCAAGATTAAGTTAAAAGACTCTTGCAATGAATGTTTTGATGGTTGGCTTTTTAAATGAGTCAATGGGACGAACAAGAATGAACTAAGAAGATGAGTTCCTTAAAGATGCCATCAAGTGGGCAACAAACCTGTGTAATAAAGTCAGCGGCCTGCCACGTTGTAACTACTACAACATTTGCGATTGGCAGGCTGTTTTCGACCAGTCCTAATCCTGAATTTTTATGACCAACGCTTGTAAGGCTGTAAAGTCAAACCAGGTGTTCCTTGTCTAGGGGTTAGAGCTACAGAGTTATTCAACCTCAATAGACCAATTAAAGATGTGTATTCATTGGCTCGCATGCAGGGATGATACTTCCATTGGGCGGAGCGGAGCTTCTTTCGGGGGAACTGTGAAACCTGGGAAATGGGGATGATTATTCAATCTCCCATGCTTGTCCCAATAACCAGAGGTCCTACTGTTTAATGATTTTACCTTTATTCCTAACAGTCGCTTCACAGTTATTTTATGTTATGGCTTATCATCTGCTGATTGATTTTAATCTAACATCTGCTTTCTTTCATTCTCTCCCCACCCCCTCCTCCCCTTAAATTATATTTATAGTTATCCACACAAGCAGCCACACATGAAGTTTTGCAAAGGCATGCCCTAGCCATGGAGAGGGAGCGATTTGGATCCTCTGGCCATTTGCCCCATTAGGAGGACATTTCTTGCTTCGGCTCAAGATTGTTTTGTTTTTTTTTTGTTGTTTTTTTTGTGTTTTTGTTTTTGTTTTGTTTGGTGCTTTGTTTGTGTGTGTTTTTTGTTTGTTCGTTTGTTTGTTTTTTCTTGTTTGTTTGTTTTTGTTTTTGTTTGTCGCATTGATATATCCTACATGTAATGTAAAGTCTTTTCTGCTTTTGGATTGGATAGATGCTACTTTTGGTTATGTTTTGTTCTGCAAGTAAATCCGGCATGACGGCATCATTGTAACCACATTATGTATTATGCTTGAAGAATAGTGATACAGACACAGATGTTGAACAAGGAGGTCTATTTGTGTTGGTCCGTATTCAGAGGGTGTGTTTTCGACAACGCCCATTTTGTGTTTATCCAGTTCAAAACTTTCTATCTCTGATTACATTGTCTAATTAAAACGTATCATAGAGCCTGTGCCTTTTGCTTTGGCATATTCTTCTTTTGGGAGATTGGACAGTCTTGACTTTTATTCTTCAACAGCACATCACTGGTATTATGTTTTGCTTCACATTGACACCATCAACTTTTGCAATAATTTGTTTTAACTTATCCTATCCTCTATTTACTTCTGTATTATCTTGTTCCTAGGTTCATATGTTGTTGTTTGTTGCTTGTTTTTTGTTTGTTTTTTTTGGTTGTTGTTTTGTTTGTTTGTTATTTGTTTTTGTTTTGTTTTTTTGTGTACCATGTGTCTGCACCATGCATTGAACAAATGATTCAAGCACATTTGCAGTGTGAGACTCAATTTTTCAAAAGTTTTTTTTTCTGGCTCGACATAGAAATCCAATTTTTATGGAATGTATTGATCTTTTTGTTGTGCTTGATTTACTTCCCTTTTGTGCTTGATTTATATCCATTTGGCTAACAGCGATTTACTTCTTACATTCACGGACACCATATTGTATGGTGGATTTAGTGCTTTGTGTAAATATTGGGGATCTTGTGGTCTTGCATCATCCCATTGAGCTGTTTACTTGCATTCGTAGTTGTAGGAGGAGAAATGGAAGCTTTCACCTGTCCGATTTGTTTAGGGATATCAGTCAAGTTTACTTGTACAGGCTGTATGGCGTGCGACCTTGGGGAACAGTTTATGTTACGCTTAAATCTGTATCGTTTATAGGTTTGGCAGAAGTGTATAAGGAAGGCACTGAACGCTTATAATTTAGGGCACTAAAATACCAACTGAAGAACAGGAATTTTGTTTTTCCTATGCATTGAAAAACACACCTCACACGAAAAACAAAACAAAACAAAACAGAAAGAACAACTGACATCGTTCCCCCGAGGAAGCGTTGTCATAAACAATACTTTGGTCCATTTTGGGGCTCCTGCGTGCACGTGTGTATTCATACTTTTGCTGTGTGTTAACGTTGTGACGAAGGTATGGTTCGGCCTCGTCCCCTGGTCAGCAACAGACATCGGGAAAAGTGGACATTTTTCAGGAGGAAGTGTTTGTTTTAGAAGGAGCCGAGTGCTTTTCGCGTGCCTTTTCGTGCCGGTCGTCTGGGCGGACCCTTTTCGCAGTGCCATCAAGTGTGAGAGACTTCAGTCATCTGGAATTTTTTCGTCCTCGAGCGATCGTCTCTCCTGATTTGGTGGAAATCTGGAATCAGAGAAAAGTCCAAGGCAAACATCAACGGAGACGAAATGAGCAAAAAGCGGAAGCTTAGCCTCAGGCTCAGGATTCCCACTCGTGAGTGTCTTTATTAACATAATACGAGATATTGGCTTTGGTCTTTTGATTGCGTGGCGCTTGCTTGAAATCTGGCGCTTTGTATGCCTGAGGCTTAGTTTGATTTTTTTTTTCTTTTCGTGCATTATTTTATGAGATGGGTTTTGGTCGGTTTATTGGTTGTTATCGCTCGGGTTCTGTTTTAGCTGCTTGAGATTGTATTTATAATTGAATATTATGCACAAAGTAAAGGGATTGACTGTCGGAAAATTGTTGTTGAAAAAAAAAGGAGCAATAACTTAATGGAACCTTTCTTTGAGGGCAGTAGGTGTAGTATGAAACTGTAAGGGTT
>JAOWAZ010543097.1:0-10079 GCA_028565935.1 Goniobranchus fidelis
AGGGGGATAGACAGACAGAGAGGAGAGAGAGAGGGAGAGAGAGAGAGAAAGAATGAGAGAGAGAGAGAGAGATAGAAAGAGGGGACGTAGGGTTAGGGGCATTTTAATTTGTAAAGGGGAAACGAAGTGTGCTATGACCGTTCTTTATGAAACAATGTACCAAGGGATAGACCGAGACTTAATGAAGAAAGAAATGTGTGACGAAGTTAGCTCTGCTTTGTTTTTGTTTGATTCATGTGCTGAAATTATGTCATTATTTGATCTTAACTGGTAAATAAAACTATAAAGCTTACTAATGACCCTGACCTAATCTCATGCACTATTTTTCATGTTCTCCGAACTGGCACCTAGCTAATTCCTTGAAATTTTAAAGATGGATTTCGCTATTTATTTCAACATACAATAGGTGTATTAACTTTGAATAAAACTAATGAGCTAAAATTCTGTAGTTTAATGCACTTACTTAACAGGAATTCAGTCTCATAAATATTCCTTATTGTAGCCAGGTTTCCTCCAACTTTCATACAAAGCTCTATAGAATCATACCAAGACTTAGTTTCTGCCGTTTGCCAAAAACATTTTCGACTTTTCTCTAGGTAGTGCCATCCTTCCAGGCAGTGTAGCCGCAGCTCTGAAAATGTATAAGATAAAAAAAATGCCTTCCTTTTACATGAGTAGGCCTACTTAAGTTACTGAGAGTCATCATTAAAACCAATCCAAACCGAACATGTAAAAGGAAAATAAAAAAGAAGTTAGAAATTCCGTTATTTGATCACAGAAAAGATTGTGGTAAAAAGAATTCGACATTATTGCTAGTCCCAACACCTCTTCTTTGGGGAAAAGTACATCTGTAATCTATAGAGCTAGATCAGTTCTCAAAATAGGATCAGATAGGTTTATGGGTCCATGCGAAATATGAACCTCATTTCAACTGCACAATAAAATGCGTTAAATGCCTATATAGATCTATTTTGTAGAAGATGAAGAGAACAATATAAAATGTAGACATAGCTAGATCTAACCTAGATCTAGAACTGTATAGTTATTATGTTACTCTTTTGTGTGATTTTGTATTTGTTTTGTTTTTTGTTTTTGTTTTTTATTTTGTTTCTTTGTTTGTTTGTTGATTTTCTTCATTTAATTTTTCTTTTTGTATTTACCTCTTGGCTAGGCTGGATTACAGTTTTACACAGAAGAGTGTGTCTTAACGTATGCTGGGAATGATTTAAATGATATTTTTGAAACCTTCCCACTAGTTGTATTTCAAACAGCCCCAGAAGAATCTCCCTTTAATGGAACCGTTGATGTCATTACAGATTATTTCAATCCAAAAGTGAATAAAGAAATCCCGAGGTACACATTCAGAAGATTAAAACAAGCAACAGACAAGATTGATGATTTCTACACAGAACTCAAACTTTTTAATTCTACATGTGAATTTGCTGACCCAGATGGTGAGATCAGGTCACAACTGATTGCTCGGTGCTCCTCTTCAAGAGTAAGGGAAAAAGGCCTGACTAATCAAAACCTATCGCTTCTTGATATATTACAGTTTGCTAGAACACATGAATTAACAAAGAAATACACAAAACATTTTGAAGAAACGATTGAAAAATTGTGGACAGGCTCAAAAACAACTTAAAGAAATTAGCTCGACCTTCTATACCTATACCTAATCATGCAAGTCAGAGACAGAAACAGAAATCCAAACGTCGTAGATGTGGACATGAATGGCCGCATGAAAGAGGACAAGAGGTTTGTCCACCAAAGAGCAAAATTAATTGCAATTCTTTCGGTGAAGAGAATCATTTTGCATCTGTATGAAGAAGTAAGGATAAACAAAACCCTAACAAGAACAAGAACATGTTCAGAGATAAGAAAATCAGAAATGTTGAAACATCTGTTCACAGCTCCAACTTAGACTCTGATTTTGATGATTTTGTCTATGCAGCTTCATCAAAGAGGAAAGATTTGCCAATTTTCCACTGTGCAGGTAAACATTGGAGGTCAGACCATGAAGATCTTTGAAGACTTTGGAGAAACAACAAACATTTTATCAATTTCTAAGTTCAATAAAATTGTACCAAAGGCAGAAATTAAACATTGCTCAACAAAGGTATTTGAATTCTAATCCAAGTCTCCTTTGGGAGTTTTTGGAAAGTTTTTCACAAATGTTAAATTCAAAGACAATTAAGGCAATAATGTTGAGTTCCTGATTGTTGAAACTGATGAAATTCCAATATTCAACTGGAACCATTCACAAGATTTGCGCATGTTGAAGGCTGTGAACAACGTGAAGGAAGAGGATGGTTTTATAAACAGTTATCCTGATGTATTCCAGGGCCTCGGGAAATTGAAGGATTACAAAGCTCAACTTCATAATGATACTTCAGTACAACCTGTGGCACAAAAAACATACCCTTTCACGTGAGAAAACAACTTGACGAACACATTGACAAGGAAAAAGAAATGGGAGGCATAGAAAAAGCAACTGGTCCAACTACATGGGTAAACCTACTTGTCATAGTATTCAAACTAAAAAAAAATCTTAAGGCTGTGACCTTTCAGTCGCAAGACCAACGCACTACCACTGTGCAACTGTGATCTCATTAAAGAAAGGGAAATGCCAATTCATGAAGGCAAAGATTGAATTCCACAGTAAGTTGAGGAGGTAGATCATTTAGAAACAACATTTTGGTATTCATTTTTTCTGTAATGAGTGTTATTGTAATTGGAGGTGGAGATGTCGACGAGATGTCACAATTGTCATTCTGAAGTCAACCTCTGCAAACCCGCCGACGAAAGGGTGAGGAATTACGTGCTACACTGCTCACTGGTCTCAACGGCGAAGAAAGAGAACGAATATCATTGTCACCCCGACAATTTCCTGTCTGTGACGACAAATTTAGTTGGTCAGACGAAGTATGAAAGCTCATGTGACCCACTGCTCTTTTGGATGGAGTAGAATGCTCACAATAATCATCTCTGCGACGTCCTCTTCCATTCGATGCCACATTGTGGTAGGCGTTCGAACGATGATTGCCATAATCACGAGAAGATGTCTGAGTTATAGGACCACCAGAGTTAACTGTCGACAGATATCACCCATAACAGTAGGGCCAGACGTAGGCGATGTCCCCTGACTTTCAAGAGGTCTCATGGGTCTCTTTACCTCTGTCTCATGATTGGAGGAAGGAGATAGCTCTATCTGGGCGGTTGACTGGAGGAGATTATCATGGCACTGACTGAATGTGAGATGGTCAGGTTCACATGATCCCACCCGACTTCCACTGGCACGGCTACAAAGATCGGAAAAAGGCGAACTTGGCTCGGCCGATTTTTCTTCAGAATCTGACCTCGAGTAGATCTCACTCCGATTAGGATGATATGGGTCTAACTCACCACACACGAAGCGCCGACATTGGTCATCCAAAGATTGTATGGGGCACAATCTTTGCTTTGAGTTGTCCTCCATTAAACCAAAAATAGATCCGTTTCGACACCAGGCTTCTTTTATTCTGGGGTGCCGCTTAGCTTTCATCAGAAGAAAGTGGTTTAATTTTGTTAAATCCTCCACCAATACAAATCCTGTTCCCCTTAGCTTACTACGATGTAAAAGGACCTGTTCTTTGTCCAACCGGCTAATGAATTTTATTATGATTCCACGGGGTTTGCCACGGAGTTTCTTTCCCACGCGATGTAAATTATCTATGTTGTTCATATTCAAATCAATTTGAAGGTATTTATTCATGATAAAAGATACTTTCTTGAAACATTCGTCAATAGTTTCTTGCTCTGTTTCATTAACACCAAATAGTCTAACAGAGTTCATCCTTGTGTATTGTTCTTGCTCATTGTTGATTTTTTTCATCTCGTTGATAAATTCAATATCTTGTAAATTTTGTTTCTCTTGATGTATTCCTTTTTGTAACCTTTGATCGACTTTCTCATTTATTTGGTCATTTATAATTTCTTTCATATTTCTGACATAATTCTGTTCAATCAGTTCTAGTCGACTTGTAAGAGTGTTTAAAGCAGACATCATCTTGAATAAAACGGGTTGAAGATCTATTTTATCATTGTTCTTGTTCTGTTCTTCATCACTGTTAGTATTAACTTTTTCATTATTATTATTTATTTCTTGATCTTTTTGCTTTTGGAGAACTCCCATTGCACCCTTCTTCTTTTCAGACGATAGGACATTATTCTCATGTTCAATTTTACATGTCTCACACTGCTAATGTAAAGATGAAACTCGACAAAGGGTGTTAAAAGCCGTGTTGGTTAAATCAGTACATTCTTTGTGAAACCACGAAGAACAGCAGAAGCATTGAATTATGCGATCTTCAGTATGATTATCATCGCAGCTTTTACAAAGAGTGTCCGGCAACATAAATTTATTAGAGTTAACGGTAGATGTTTTGTTCCCTTTTGCCATGTTATATAATTCGGCTGAAATTAAGCTATCCTGGAATTATAAACAAATCTCATACAGTAGATCGAAATCGGATCAAAATATGATATTAAAAATCTCAGCTTCATTTTTAGATCCATTCACAAAATTATGTAAATATAAATTATGCCTAAATGGGCCTAGTTTCAGATACTAGATCCGGTCAAAGTTTAGACAAAAAGCATAGTTATAGTTTTATTTGTCAGTATTATACATTGTAAACCTAGATATAAACAAATGATTACAGCAGGTTTCTGCTCAGTGTTAAAAGCATCAAACTATCAATTCTCTGAGAGATTCAGGTAGATTTTAAAAACAATATTAACAAAAGTTTCAATATTGTATGAATGTGGAAAAGCCATCGTATTGAACGCAATCCAGGAAATATTGATAAAACTTCTTTACTGCCCAAATAATGCCTAAGCAATCACGCTCAGTCACTGAATATTTCATCTCTACTGCACTTAATTTTCTTGATGCATAGGCAATGGGATATAATTTAACATCATAATTTTACACTAATGTGCCACCCAAACCTCTCTCTCTGAAGCATCTGTGCTTAAGATAAATTCTTCACCAAAATCAGGCAAGTAGAAAATTGGTTTAGAAGTTATACATCTCTTTAAAGATGGGTACAACTTTTCCTGAGCTTCCAGCCAATTGATTTACTTTGGTAAATGATTCTTTAGCAAATCAGTTAACGGCGCTGCTATAGCAGCAACATTAGGAATAAACTGCTGATAATAACCAACTAAATGTACACAAAATCTCACTTCTTTCTATATTTTTGGTCTAACTGCATTCATTACCTTCCACACATTATAGTCATCCAAACCAACTGTTCCATTTTTAACAAAATGTCCAATAAAATCAATTTCAATTGACCAATCAAAGACTTGGATGAGCGCGCTGTCAAGTTGACATCTTGCAAGCGTCCGAATAGTTCATGCAAAGTTTCTAAATTATGTTCCTTAAACGTCTTCGTGTGAATCAGCAAATCGTCTACATAAGAAGAAACATTGTTCATGTCACTGATTAATGCTGTTACAACACAAATAAGAGTTGCACCAGAGTTCATCATACCAAATGGCTTGCGAATAAATTCGTAATGTTCTCCCATCGTCTAAAACGCTGTCCTGTAGATGTCGTCTTCTCTCACGGGAATTTGCCAATATCCTTTGCTGAGGTGGATACTGGAAAAAAAATATGTATCAGCTCTCACTTTCTGGAAAATGTCATGTGGGGTAGATACCGGATGAGGATTGAATACTGTAGCTTTGTTAAGCCTTTTGTAATCAACACATTTTCTGTTCGAAACGTCCTTTTTCTTCACGACAACTACAGGCGAAACGTGAGGGGAGGAGCTTTTGCAGATGGTACCAAGCGCCTCCATTGATCGAAGCTCCTGTCTACGGGAATTACGCACGGCGTATGTTACTTGATAAAGTCTTTGGTGTATCGGAACATCAGAGGTCAGGTTAACCTGATGCTCTGCTGGCTGGAAACAGCCTGGAGATCTGAGAACACATTCTGGTTGGCATTAACTACACCTTCCAGCTCCATACGTTGCTCAGCTGTCAGTTGTGTGCAATATCTCACTTCGTTTATCGTCTGCTTTTGACTAGTGCCGTGCACGAGCCGATCCTTTTAATTGACTAATCGAACCAACGCTCTGGATCGTTTCGTCGATCCCAAAACCTCAGCTCGTTGCTGATTAACGATCATAGTTTTGGTCGGGCCGACTTAGTTCTTTTACAGCACCATTTTGTTTTCTGCTATCTGTTGCTTAACATTCACCCGACCCTCTTCGCCTTCGCCCCAGATTTGACACTTGGCACGCACAGCTTTGCTGTCTTTTGCCATGGCCCGTTCGAAAGGGGAGGGAGGGGCTGCATGGCACGGCTAGTTGCAGCAGTTATGACGCCCCCAGTGCCGTGCACAAGCCGATCCTTTTAATCAACCAATCGAGCCAGCGAACCTAAAAACCTCAACTCGTTGCCGATTAACGATCCTATGGCCCTTTTGATCAAGCCCAGTTGGTTTAGCCTCTCCACCCCTGTCTCAAGTTGACTCGCTGTCTTGTCTTGTGGTGTCATGATGTTAGCGATTCGAAAGGGGAGGAAGAGGTGTCTTGACACGGCCTTCCCTTCCCCTAGCTCACCCCCATCTCATCTAAAAGTGGAGTGACTACATCTCACTCCCACGCCAGATTTCAGGCATTCGGGGTGACGACGAGTTAAGCTTTTCTTCACGTCAGTCCTACTTTGATATGGATTTGTTGGTGTCTGCCAAGGATCGAGTTAAGATCGATCGTACTATTCTTCCATAAATTTGGTCGATAAAGCTCGAGCCGAAGACATTACTAAATCGGCCCACCACTACTTTTGACTCCGCGTGTACAATTCTGCCAGATCTTCGGTTGTACATAGGTCATTGAAGTCCTCGATGATAGCCATCCCTGTCCTCATTCGAGTTCACGGCAAGGTGATCGTCTTTGGACAGAAACCACATTCTGTCATCGCACAGTTGACATTCAATCCATTGTCGTTGTCGTCGTCGCAGGCATCCTCTTCGGTCGCCAGGCTGGTTGTTGGACCATTGCAGCTGACATCACCATCAGCCACCTCAGTCGGGTTTGTCGTCGAACCACACTCAGGAACATCACTCTGCGTCGGGGGTCTGGGCTGTTCCCCATCATTCACGCACAAATATTCATCACTCTGCGTTGGGGGTCTGGGCTGGTCCCCAACACTCACACACACATGAGCATCTTTCTGCGTCGGGGGTCAGGGCTCGTCCCCATTACACACTGTGAGCACTCCGGCCTAGGTCGATCGTCACTGCATGTCATCAAGGCCTCATCAGGTATGGACAGGTTCTTCGAACTGTCAAAGACTATAGAACTGACAATAGATTCGGACTGAAATTTATTATCACTATCCCTATCATAAGGATTCTTTAACGTGCCTTTCCATTACCTGGACCCATGAAGGATGTAGCGGCGCAACTGGGGCTATTCAAATCTTCGGCAGCGGGGGATCTCTGAGCGTCTATGTCATCACAAATGGCATTCCCCAAAGATTCACTGTCTTTTAATTTGCTCACCGGTTCTTCCACAGTTTACCCTCGATCTCCTATAATTGTCTCTCTGCTCTAGTTAACAAACGAAATGATTTCGAGTTTTCTCCATAGTTTTCTAATGCTGTTCTTCCGTTTCAGACTTAACAATCTTCAGTTCCTCTAGCTGACTTTCCAAATCACTTAACTTATATTCTCTCAAGCGGTGTAACATGTTCAGATCTTCACCCTCCTTGCTAAGTGACATCATCTTGTGTTTAAGGCTTTCATTTTCACTATACAGAACGTCACTGTGGATCTGGCATTCCATCAAATTGGTTCTGAGGTATTCATTAAATTTCTGATTCTGCCATCTTCCCCTTGAAGTCAAATCAACTCTTTCCTATCTTCAGTCAAGTGCCCATTCCCACCAAGCACCGTCAACGACGTACTCTTCCCTTGTCTCTTCACCTGTGCTCGAGTTACTACTTCTCCCGCCATCGTTGATGTATCAGGGTCGTCAGGATTTTTCGCTCCATCCACATTTCCTATCAACTGTTCAAATATGACCTCAGGGATGCATAACACAGCCATACTTCCACTTAAGTAGGGTGTCCGTACATCAATCATTGCTTCTTTTGCCAACACAACAGTATTATCAATCTTTGCAATAAGTCCCCTGTTGCCCGTGAACTGTCCGTCGCTCACCTACTTCCGCTGAAACACAACGCCTTCAAAGCCAGTATCACATAGGACATCAACCTTGTTTTCTCCGATGAATCTTTTCATCACAGGTAGCCTTAGATCATCCATCGATCTTCCGTCGCTACCCACGTTACAGCTAGAAACCGGCATTCTCAATTGCATTAACCTTTTCTCCATTGGTATTAATAACATGGCGGCTCCCACTTTCTTCTGCACTTGAGCAGAAAGATTCGTTGAGAACGTACACCTTTTAGAAGTATGACCAAATCTCTGACATTTGAAACATTTTAAATCGCTCACATTTCTTTCCCTACATTCGTCTGCTTTATGACCACGTTTGTTGCATTTGAAACAGTTAGCATTCAGTTTTTGGCCTGAAGAATCCTCCTTTTTAAACACCTCCTTTGAATGACTTGTTTTGCTTTAAGTGATAAAGTGTCTTCCTCTAGCTTCCATAAATATTTCTGCTGTCTCTGCAACGTCGTCTAGGATACGACATTTCTTAGCTCTAATAGCGATAGCTAGATCGGAATGGCGTGAGTCTTAAAATTGTTCCTGAACAAAGAGATCTCGCAGTCTTCATTTGTTTCTTTAGATTTTGAAAGCTTCACCCATCATTCTAGATAAGTTTTAATACTGGTGATAAACATTCCAGCTGTGTCGCCATCTTCAGCATTACAGTTTCTGAGCAATGATCTACATCCATCCTCTGTCAAATTATACCGCCTTTGCAAAGCTATCTTCACACAATCATACTCTCTTACCTCCTCCGCTGACAATCTGCAGTAATTATCCAATGCACGTTCCGTTAACAGGGCTGACAAAAATTACTACAATCGGCTCGAAGCCAATTCATCGACTCAGCAAATCTCTCAAAACGCATTAACCAGCTATCTGGATCATCCTTTCCATCTATGAAATTCGGGAGCTTTGGCAAATTTGACTGAGCGATGAATCCACCTCTCTGATTCTTTCCAGCCTCATAGTTTTGAGCCTGCATTCTTAGTCTTTCCATGTCTAACTCATGGCTACGATCTGCATCTCCTTCCCGTTATTCCTTTTCAAGCCGAGTCCTCTCTAATTCAAATTCCCTTTTTTGCTTTTCTCTATTTAAGCGGTCTTCTTTCTCCCTTTCTTGCTTTTCTCTGCTTATGCGGTCTTCTCTCTCCCTCCTTTCCTTCATCCTTTACTTTCTCCTTTCCTCACCCTTTAGATCTAAGAGTTTGGCCTCTCTAGTAATGGTTTCAAATAAAGCAGGCATGATCAAACAGAGTGTACTAACGAGAATACTTGAAGAGATTGCTCTAGTCCTCAATAAAATTCACAATAATGTGAACGGCAACTATCTGCAGCGCAGGTCAGAATCTAAATCTAGATCGATTCACTTGGAGATCCCAGGACGAAGCCCTCTATGTTGCTGATATCGACATCGGTCACAAGTATTAGGCACGAGAACATAGATGTGTAATATAGTTCTCAATATCCTAAATGTATTGTGTGTCGTACCTCCACAGGTAAATAAATACTGAAGAAACGCGATCTAAAATTTCAACAATTTAATGAAAATTAATCAACTCTATAGTCTAGGGTCTATACTTTTATCAACACACTTCTAATTCTAATACTTTCGTTCAACAAAGGTTCTCAAAGGTTTGCTGCTCAGTTTCACTTTAGCACTATCTATGTATTCTTATTATTTTTACAGGAATTTTCGGAAATAAGAAGAGTGTAGAAGGTTCTGAATTATTCGGCTACATACGAGAAAAAAAACAAAAACGAATGACACGATATTTCTAGAATAATATGCAAGTCGAACGGAGAATTCCTTCACACTTTCTAATTTTCAAAATTAAGCTAACCTCTG
>JAOWAZ010543208.1:0-10079 GCA_028565935.1 Goniobranchus fidelis
TTCAACAATGCTTTAACTTTTCTATCTTGAAAAGTTATGGAGCTCTCTCAATTCTTTTCGTAAGTACATTTATGGATGTCATATGAGTCATCTGTGCACGTAGTTAAACATTACGATTTTTGAAAAGGATGCTTTAGGTAAAAACAATGATCCAAAATTAGATCTATTTCAAACTTCTGCCAGGAGAAAATGAAGCAATTTTGTGTGTCTTTTCTTCCATGGTCTGTGAGAGGAGTTATTCCAAAGACATCCTTCATGTGTACTACCGATTGTAGTTACCTTTGGGTGTAAGAGAGTGATATTTGAATGCATAATTAATGGCTATGAGCCTTGAGAAGTGTTCATAACGGACTATGACCGGCTGCTGACTTCAGTGAGCGTGACCTAGTATGGGTGAGGAGGATAACCAAATGGACTGTCTGCTATGCCATGTTTGGGGGGGAGGAGGCAAAGGACAGAACATATTTTACCTCACAGGGTGACATTGTTTTTAGTTTCTGAGATCAGATTAACAGGGTTCCCTCTCAGTCTGGAAATCGGGAATTGGGCTTGAATTTTGAAATATGTTCAAGATCAGGGGAAAAAACAAGGCCATTGGTCGCCTCTGCCTAAATGAGGGATAGACGTCCAATGCTGTTCACTATTACCTTTATTTTGTAGGCCTAGAGGCCAAGTTATAGTGTAAAGTCTTCACTTGTTCAGTTATTGTATTATTTCTAAATCTCAGATATCGGTAGGAAGTGGATTTAAGAAATATACCTGTCGCGTTAGTAATATAGAGACAAGCTGGAGGGTGCTTATTGAGTATGCAATCTGTGTATTTGTTTGTTTGTGTGTGTGTATGTGAGAGATAGAGATAAAGGGGGAGAGAGATTGTGTGTTTGTATCCTAACGAGTGAGAGAGATGAACTACCTTTGGCTATAAGTGATAGATTATAATGTAACATGTGTGCGTGAGTGCTTGTGGGTGTATGGGTTTTAGAGATTATGTATGTATGCATGTATGTATGTAGGTATGTACATATGCATATATGTATGCCTGAGTGAATGTGGGTGTTTGAGTTTATGTGTGCAAATGTGAGTGATGTGGGCGTTTGATATAATGTGTGTATGGATGAGTGAATGTGGGTATTATTAGAAATGTACTTTGTGTGTATGGGTTAGTGAATGAGGGTTTTAAATATTGTGTGTCTATGGGTGAGTAAATGTGGGTAGTAGATATGTGTTGTGTGTGGAGTGAATATGAGTGTTAGATGTATGTATGGGTGAGTGAATGTGGGTGTCTATGCTCGCTGGGAGATGTAGATTAGTTCTGAATAGAGTTGCAGTATTGGTCAGTTGATATTAATAAACAGCAGGTGGAGGTAAGAGGTAATTTGGTAGGTTATTTTGTCCTCATGAACTGTACTATAAGTTGAACGACCTTAATTCTTTTGTATATATCAATTATGATATGATGATACAGCTGTGTAATCATGCTTGCCAGATTCCTTTTTATTATTCATTTTAAAGACTTATCATGGTCAGTAACTCTTTATTCCAAAGGTAATTGAATACATTATATATTTTCATTTTCTTGAAGAATGCTTTTGTAAAATTTATCTTTTTCTTCCTTTCAGCGATTGAATCAAGGAAAATGTTGACACGGTCAAAGACTGGCTCTTTGACCCCCAAACTATTTACAGACTCTATTACCATGACCACAACGTCAACTAAAGTTGCAGGAAAGAGTACAGAAGAAGTAGTTGTAGGTGAATCAACAAAGACAAGTCGTAGCAAGGTTGCTCTGGCCACAAGCATCAATCAACAATCACTTTATTTTAAGCTAGGTTGGTTGCTTGTTAGATTACATGTATTTTAGTTTACTGGATTTGAGTGTGTATTATTGTAGGTGTTGTTTTGTTTGGTTTTTTTTGCAATAGACTCTAGCTATAATGTGAAGGCATTTTATTTTCCTTAGTCTTTCAATGTGCCAAACTATAAGAAGTATTGAGCTGGTCACTAAACAAATTGTTTTGGATAAAATAAAGGTTTTGATGAAAGTATATTCTTTTTCAAAAGGCATGTGAAATGTACTTAGCTTTTGCTCTTAGATTTGTAGGGGGAGGATTCCCTTAGTCTAGTAATGACTTACTTGTATTTTCTCCTTCATGTCAGGATCTGATGCTTCATATAAACAGTATCAGAATCAATATACATCCAATACTCTTGCCTTGAATAAGCACCAACACAATGAGGAAAGAGACAAGAGGAGACATCTTAGCCATAAGTTTTCACTAACTCAGACATTTGATTTCAAGTGGAATGGAAATGTTCTTGGCAACAAACCTAGCATTCTGGCCACTCTTCGTTTAACAATCACAGCTCTTGAAGGAAATATTCAGGTACAATTTTGCATTCTCAGTGGGCCTTTTGGTCTGTAATTTAGAAATGTTTACATATATGTGCTGTTGGGGTGTTATATCTTTTTTCATAAGTTTTATTGCGCTCATAATAGCTACAAATTAATACTTTTACTTAGTGATACTAAGAAGGAACAAAGGTGATTGTGAGAAGCACTCTTTCGCAAATACTTCACGAACATTCTCACTGCAGCCATAGATACTTTAATTTTCCTTTAATTAGTATAAAACATGCTCATCTTACTATATAAAGACTATCATTAAAGGGGTAGATTGAGAAGAAAGAACTATAGTCACATGCATTTGTCATTTGTCTTGTCTAAAACAAGGACTTTAGAATATGGGCAATATATGATGCATGGAAGTGTGATTGCATAACAAATGCACACTTAGACAGTGTTTTCAATAGCACACTATAGCATATTTTTTATGCACTGGAGTCTAGAAAGAAACTGTTCTGATCACGCTTCAAGTTGTAAATAGCACGGAGATCAATATTTTCTTTCCATTTTTTTATCTCGAGTTTAAAACACGCAAGGACAACTTTGCATGCATTTTTTCTCAAACCGTAGTTATCTAACATTTTGTTGGTAGAGTATCATTGTCCCATCCAAAGTCACAGTCCTACAATTCACAATTAAGTATGACCCGTGAAATGAATTGGTCAGGGAGAGAGACAGGCAGACATTCAGAGTTTCAGAGTGACAGACAGACAAAGATAGAAACAGATACAGATTGAGAAGAGAGAGACAAGATATAGGAGGGAGAGGGAGATTGAGAGAGAGAGAGAGAAGAGAAGATTGATGATTTTATTAACCCATGGGAATGATATGGAAAAAAATGACTATAAAAGTAATACCATTATGACTGGGATAACCAAACTTTGTGAGTACGTAGGTAAGTGTATCTCTACTGTGAATATTTTTTTAGACTGGCAATGCCATGTTGGAGATCAGAGAAAATGAGTATTTAATATCCCCATACCATGATAAATCAGAGTAACGAGCAACAAAAATTTCGCCCGACTTTGACGTGTGATATTTTTTCCCTATTGTAATCATGTCAATGGGCATTTACGGGTATCGTAACTACAACTTTTTCTCTGTCTGATACTACTTCTTGTTTTGTTATACGATTCATAATCTATATACCTTGTCAAAGAAGGAAAAATGTGTATGCTGGTTGAGTTTGAATGACCTTAGCATAAGTAGAGCCAACCTTCACTAGGCTGATGGCTCATCGGAAGACACAGTCTCTGCTCTTTGAAACTTAAGTATCACATCTGTGACGCCGTGTTTGGTACATGTGATTCTAAATTTATACTAAATATATATAACACACAAAGGTCTTAATGACTATTATTTTGAAGAGGACTCATAACAATCATGAAAGGACCCTAACACTTGGTGTGGAGAGTCATAAAGACTCTTAGGTTTTGATTCTGGTGAAAACACTGTTATGATGTGGATATTCCAGTTAACATTATTAGCTGATTACATAATTTAGCAAGTGCCCCTAGATCTGTCATGACAAGCATTACCCTTTTTCCTATTCTTTCAGGCTCCATTCATGCACAGTAATTGGCCAGCGCATAAACAGCAGTGGCAAAAGGCTGTCCAGATGTCTCAAACTCCGAGAGATTTTGCATTGGCATTGTCTGTACTGGAAGCATGTGTTAAGCCCTGTGTTTTCAATCCAGTATGGCATGAGGCTTTAGGTATGTGATATGTATAGAGGTAGTATGGCTGTAAAATATTTGATCCTTCTCTTGACGGCAATTATTAATTAGTGCCGATTTGCTCACCAGGATAACTGGTCCTGATTTTATACCTTTAATTGAATAAGGTAAATCGTGTTAAGGGTCTCTCCTAAGGACCAACATCCCTGGCTGTAAAGAACATATTGCTTTTTGTATAATTGAATGCCTCAACCAGTTTGCCACCGTCTCCAAAGATGATATTATGTATGGTCAGTAATGATTTGAAATTTTAAAATGATTTTCATGTCCAATTGTTTGAATATTAACATTTTGTGATTATCTGTAGTTTTAGGAAGTTTTGACTAAGAAAGTTTTGTTTATTTCAGGACACGTAAGACTCAACCGCATCACTGTGTCTGATAGGGAAGAATGGAAAAAGAAAGAAAAAGAGCAGAGAAAGAGAAGAGAGGATGAAGATGATGTCCGACCTGTTGTGTGGATCAAATATACACTAGGATTAAAACATCAGGTTTCATTGCTTTTCTTTATTTGTTGTTATTGTTGTTGGGTTGTTTGTTTGTTTGTTTGTTGTTTTTTTTTAAATGTTTCTAGGTAAGAGATGTTGTTCAAGCCAGATTGGATGAGGCTATTGGTCGTGAGCTCTGTGAAAGAGACATAATAAAATAAAATGTTTTTTATATAGCGCCTTTCCTTGTTTAGCTCAAGGCACTGTACATTATTATACATGAGCAAAGACATTGAGTATACATTTCACAAAATATGCAGTAAAACTATTTAAAGATGATAAGACTAAATTATTTTGTGTGGGTTAATGAATAAAAATATATGTATGTGATTTATAAGTACATGTACTATAAAAACATAATTACAATGACATTGGTCTTGGGTTTAGAAAGGGGAAGGAGGATGAGGCAGACTCTACTATTTATTTTGTTTGAAATCCGTAGTTCATTCTGTTTTCAACGCTGACAGAAACATAATCAGTGTGTTTGTTTGTTTGTTTTTTTCCACAATGACTTTGGATGATTGTTCTCTTGTGATTTTTGTAGGTAAAAATTAAAAAGTAATTTCAGCATTATTGCTCAGTTATTGATAGATTTGAATATAAAGTAAAAAGTAAACTAAGTCCCATACTCATGACTGAGTATAGGGGAATTTAGGTGTAGGCATACGGCATAATGTGGTAGTTTGCCATTGCTTTCCATGCCGACTTTACTTCCGCCAAATCTAGAAAGACCTAGCTACCCAAATCCACACCCGGCTGGGTTTGAATTCGGGCCACCTCGCATGGCAGTCAGCTGCTCTCCCAACTGAGCTACCGGGCCACCAGATTTGAATATAACAAAAAAAAAACTTGAATGTGTTGAATATATTTTTTTCCCTTCAGAGTCCTTTTGAATCTGGCTTCAATCAAATAATCATGAATAAATTACTAAGGGAAGGTCATGGAGAACAAGGAATTAAAATCTATAATATGAATTTGTGAAGATTCAAGAAGATTGCAGCTTTTTGGTGACATCAAAATGTAGCATGAAATGTCCTTTATTACCGAAGACACTTTGTCAATATTGACTTTTTATGGCCTTGTCAGGACCACATCCTAGTTACGACTTAATGGTGTGTACCAAAGAAATTTGTTCTTGCTTTTTTTGTGAGAATTTTCTTTCTTTTGTTTTCCCGTTCGTGGGAGGTACAGTTGTTATATTTTGATCATTTTTAAAGTGGTATTGGTGCAATTTTTTATATTCTGTATTCTTAAAATTAATTTTTTGGTTTGTCATCATTTTACACTTATCCTTTTTAGAATGGAAGCAGAGGAATTGTTCCATTTTTTACATCTATATTTATTTTGCTTTTGTAACAGATATGGAAGCTGAAAGGAGAGGAATACCGTGTAACTGGGGGAAATGGATGGCAGTGGATTAGCTCAACTTGGCGTTTTAGGGAAGTTCCACAAGGAACTGTTGGCTTAAGAGGAGTTGCTCAGAAGGTGAAAGAACGCCGTGTTAAAGCAGAGAAGATGTCAAGTCCTGAAAATAACTTTAAAGTTGAGGAGACAGCTGAGGCTCCAAATAAAGATGGGGAGACAGAAGAAACAGTTCAATCTGAACTCAATGATGTTGAAATGGCTGATTCCTCATCAAAAGAAGAGTGCATGAACAGTTCCGACTCTAAAGAGGATCTGAAGACAGCTACAATGAATTCAGAGGATAAAGAAAACTCTACTTTAAAATTGGAGATGGATGTCTCTGAAGAAATTCAGGATGTGAAATTTGAAACAAGACAGTCTCCAGAAAAGCAAGGCATTTCTAAAGAAAAAACTTATTCACAAAACAATGGATCTGTTTCTGTTAAGGTAGAAAACACTGATTCTGAAATACAAGGACACAAAGTTGAAAAGAAAAAATCTGCTAAGCAAACCAGACTGGATGGAATTTATCAGGATTTTATTTCATTTATGAAAAATAAGTATCAAGAAGACAAAGATAATGTTTTTGCTTTAGATTTACTCAAGAAGCATCCACCAAAAGCTGATGTGGATATCATTAATGTAAGTGATGCTCTACAAAGACGGACCTATTATCCCAAAGTAACAAAGCCCTACTCCAAACTCGACAACTTGCTGGACAGGCGAATAAGACAGGATGAATTTGAGAGAAAGCAGAGACTTACTATTGAGACGCAAATTGCTTTGAAATTGAAACTAAACCAGGCCATTGAAACAGCTAAAAAAAAGAGGGAAGAAAAGGAGAGGAAAAAGGAAGCTGAGCAGTCAAGATTATTGAACGGGGATCTGAACACTGAAAAGCAATCATCAGTTACACCACCATCCTCAAAGTCAAATACTTCTTCAAATTTGCCATTTTGTTGTTATTCTATTTGCCATAGAAAAGATGTGAAAAAGGCATGTTATTCCCCACTATGCATGAATCATCATTCAACAAAAAGTATGTTGAATGACAGCAAAAGCTCAGCAGTTAACTTAAAGAATAGTAATGAAAGCATTTCAAAAGAAAGCACAACTAATCAGACAGACAAAGATAAAGCTTCAGAAGAACAAAGTAATAGTGCAGTCAAAGAAGGGAGCACAGCATCAGCTGAGAAATCTGAGAATGTGGTTGAAGATGAATCAAATAAGAAAGCAGACAGTAAAGGTGAATCAAGTACAAAGTCAGACCATCAGGATGAACCAACAGGACAAAATAATGGTGAATCCATCACTAACTCTTCAACAACAGGCAATGCAGATGGTACTGCAACCCCTGAGGAGAAAGGGGCAAAAGATTCCCAAGTGGCAAAGAAACTTAATACCAGCACAGATGATGAAGAGGTTGATATTGAAGGTGACAAAGAAACAGTTTTAACTTGTAATCAACTCAGTACTTCAGGTGACAAAAAGCTTGGTTTTAAAATGGTACCACCATCAACAAATGCAAAGAAAACTGAATCTTCTCTCACAAATGCAGGAGACAGCTCTGTAGATTCTGAAAGCTCTAATAAAAGTTCCTCAGTGTCTGAAATTGTAAAGAATTTAGTTATCAAAACTATGGCAGAAAAAGCGGTTGAGACAAGTTCAAGAACAGGTGTCAGCCTGACTTCTTCCCAGGTTTTGTCTAGTGCTGTTGTGAATATAAGTCTTGAAGAGTTGAAAGCAAAGCTCCCACCAAAGCACCATACATCCGATCCTTTTAAACTAGGAAAATTTACACGAATCTCTACAAAGAAGATCAGCAAGGTCTCTAAAAATGGACGCCTTCCAATGTGCCACAGATTTGAAACAGCCTCTCACCTGAAGAGCATCCTTGTTTTAGACAGAAATGAACTCCGGAAATTGGCTAGGCTTGGGGCCAGAAGAGAGAGCCAGTATTTCAATTACAATTGCAAAACGAATGCAGTATGCTGGCCGTACCCATGTCCCAGACCTTTCTTCAAAACTGGATGGAGGTATCGCACAATGACTTTGTCATCCTTATCGGCTGCTGCACTTCAGCTGAGAATACTGTGGGCATGTTTACGTTGGGATGATATGGCTGCAAAACCTCCAGCAGGAGGGACCAATACTGTTTCCACAGAGACAGAAATCACCACCACCGAGCTGCTCAAACGCAGAGAAGTTGGTACGGATGGCCTGAGATCAGAGTTTTTAGTGAGGAAAATTGTTGTGCCTCTCGGAGTACCAGAAAAACCTAAAGGTTAGTAGTCAGGGTTATAATTGACTTTCTATTTAAAGAAAAAATGTTTTGGTTTCTTTACATTTAAGGACAGATTTTTTTAAATTACTGTTGAAATCATATTTCTTTTCTACCATATCAAGCATGTGAACCTCTTATTTTTACAAAACTTCTCCCATATCTTTCTTTTCAACTGCTTTTAAGACGACTCTCACTGATAAGTATTACTAATACATCACATAAAATTACATCTTTTTTGACACTTTCTGTGAAATTCCTTGTGTTAGCTTTAAATTCAATATCTAAATGTGTACTTTTTAATCTTAAGTCAAACCTTAAGAAGGGTAACGCTCATATAATTATGCCTCTGTGGAATTAATACTTTAATTTTAAAATATATATGGATATTTTTATATCTTCTTATTTGAACTAATTCAATTTTCTTATTACTCAAAACAGAAAAATACACCCCTCAAAGGAGTGGTTTGAGAGAGCGCAAACGAGCAGAAGCTGTTCGACAAACGGAACCAAGTGTTACAGAACTTTGGGTACCAGAGGAGGCCTTAGAACTTTGGGAAATCAAGCAATTTGGTGAAAAGTAAGTTAACTATCAATTTTTGCCTCTCAACTGAAGATCTTGTTTTGCTTTTTTTTCATATATTTGTCTTTCATCCATCCTGATTGTTTTTTAAAGTAACTGAAGACAATGAAAAGTTTAAGAAATATGATAAAGTTAAGGCACACTATCACTACGTCTATCCATGCCAATGGGAAATCTGAAATAAAAAAATTTAAAATATGAAAAACAATGACATACTGATTTCATTGTATAATACACTGTGTTTGTGTAGCAGTGATTAATGGTGGTATGGTACAGTGAGGGAGCGTGTTTGTTTCTTATTTGTAGCATGTTTATTGGTAGCTCATCCTTCTGCTCACAGCCAGGCAGATATAAAAATAGAAACAAATGCACAGGCTTTATTAAGCTTCAGGCATCATGCCAGGTATGTGGAGGCGGAAGGGACAGCTGACACATTGCTAATCCCCTCCCCAGTAGGTCCAGTTGTTTAGTTTTCTGCAATGTAAGGCACTCCTTGCTCAGCTGTGTCTGCTTTACTCTCTGGTACCAGTCACACACACAGCAAATAGCTAGATGTGGATGTTTGAGAAATTAATGCCATGACAACATTCACGACTGTAGTACTTTTCCACGTATGAAATATAATCATACATATTAATCTAGCCACATGTACTTTAGTGAATACTGATTTTAGCGCTGCTGGTATCATTAGTTCATCAGAGGGAGTGGCACATTCAGTTATTTCATCGGCCCATTTTTTATAATGTCTGAATAAGCGTCGCTGGCAGTGATGTCAGTGTTCTTCCCTTAAACTTTGTGCTTTCTTTGAAATACTCAAACATTGCTGTCTGCATAAGCTAGACAAAAACATAAAGGCTAAAACAATACTATTTGATGAACAAATCAGAACAAAGCATTCCCACCAAAACTGAAGAGCAACAAACATGGGAAGTAGGACAGAAGCTTGGCACAGGTCAACTGCATGGACTTGAGTCCAATCATAACAACATACAAATCCCACACACAAGAAAATCTATCACACTGTTACATATGTATGATTTATCTGTGATGTAAATTTTTGCTCCATAGTGAATGTAATGCATGCTGCTGTCTCATGAACTTCCTTGCAGAGGATGAAGTCTCTCTCTCTCTCTCTCTCTCTCTCTCTCTCTCTCTCTCTCTCTCTCTCTCTCTCTCTCTCTCTA
>JAOWAZ010543318.1:0-10078 GCA_028565935.1 Goniobranchus fidelis
CTGAATCATCTTTATTGTTTGGCCAATCACCTTGTTTCTAAGAATAGTAAGAATAAACGAAGAGTCCTACTTCCGCCCGTTTAACAAGCGCCAAGCCTATTCAATTGTCTCTACCATTGTTCTATTTATTTATTGGGTTTAGCCCAAGAACAAACCCAAACACTGCCCATTTTTTGCAGGGGAAATGACCCATTTTATTCACTGCTTACTTATTACAGTCCATATTGAAAGGACGTTTTATTATCCGAAACAGAGCACAAACATACATTGTTATATATATCACTGGATTTGGGTAAAGATTAGAGAACCACTTCACACCATTGAAAAGTCCCAGTTTGTAGGTGCAGTTAGTAAATGCACATGAAACAGAACGAGATTTTGCTGGCTTTGCCAAAGGGCGGAAATGGTGTCGACTCAGTTACCGATACATCAGTAATTGGCAGAGAAAGAGTTAAAACCTTTACTTTTATTTTGGCTATATAATGTATTCGAATATTTTGCTTAACATACCAAGCGGCTCATTGAAAAATGTGGGTTTCTGAATGCAGTCCTTGCAGTGAAAAGTTTGTCCATCCCTGGTCCATAACCATTGATGTGCCTTTCTAAACAAACGCTCTAGCACTCAGAGAGATAAAATCAGATTCGCTACAAGATTGCCAATTAATGCAGCAGAAGTTTTAGCTTCAACCTGATCAGAAATGAAGACAAACATAATGGCAACATCAGCAGCACCAAGATAAAAAAGAACGAACATCAGCTATGACCATGAAGACAAGTACAAACCGATGTAATAATGATCTAAGTAATACAGAAAGAAAAAGAGTTTTGTCAACAGCAACAACAGTGTCTGAAGATATTTCACACAAATATCTGATAAAAAAAATAAAAAAAGCTACTCTATTAGGAAATTGTTTAAATCATTATGAGCAGGCTCCAGAGATGGATAAACAAATATACTATATTTTTTTAGTTTGTTTGTTCCTAACTTCTACTTAGTATTACTTACTAATAATTTTTATTCAATAATTCATCAGGCAAAAAGAGTGGTCGAAGCCTTTGCCCCCTTGTTCAAAGACCCACACCAAAATGGCAGAAAGGAATAGATAACTTTCTAAGCAAAGGGTCAACTCAATCTCCATCATCCCCTTCTTCACCTCCCCCATCATCCTCATCGTCATCATCATCATCTTCACAAGAGGAGAAAGATACTGAGGAGGAAGGTGCTGGCCCAAGGTATTCATTCATTTATGAATTATTTATTTATTTGTTTATAGGGAGTCGGTAACTTTTGAGTAATATTGGGAATTGTTTTTTTAAGAATTACAGAAAGTCAAGCTTCATCTGTTACTTGTTGTAAGGTTAAGTTAGCATCGCATAAAAGTATTATAAAGAACTCTAATATGGATTAATTGAAGTTTCTCGTATCACTTATATTCAATAATAATGAGCACATGCATCACATTTTGAAGGTAAGTTTCCATCTTTCGGATAGAATTGTCATGGAAGGAAATTTCAAACCTTGGTAGAAAATTGTGTGAAAGGATTTCCCTGTAATTATCAGGCCTGTAAGTTCTCCGGCAATTCCAGCATTTCTGCCAATTTTGTGCATGCCAGCTTACTGCCGGCTACAAAGTAAAGTTAAAAAAAAATTGCAGGTATGCGGCACATTGCCGGCAATGTCAACATAGTACATGAAAGTGCGATATGGCCCGGTATAACTAGCGTTATTAAAGTATAGCGACCCGGCTCTGCATGTGCAAACAGTTATCATCAAAGTTGCCGCAGGCCTAGGGGACCTTGGGTAGCCAAGGCGCTAGGCCTTTTGCCGGGCGATGACTGCTTCGACTGTGACGCTATAGGTAACGGCTCGATTAGGCATATTAGTCTAACTGCTATAACTGTTCTAGGCCTACTGCCTATTCGTTCAGTCGGCCTGACAGGCCTAGTTTTAGGAGTGGGGAGAGACCTGGGGGGATGACTTACCATACCGCTACCTAGATCTCTAGAATGTGTTTGGAACTTTTTTTTTCTTTTTTTTTTTCAAGATAAGTTGACGTTCGACAAACGCCATGTGTCATATTCTGACAATTGGTACCAAGTAGGCCTACCATCCGTCCAAAATGATAAGCAAATTGTTGAAAATTATAATTTTCACTCTTGAGAAATGGGTAACTTTTTACCCCCTCACCAGAGTTCTAGATTGGCATCTAGATCTAGGTTACATGCTATATTCTAGTTGTAGATCTACATCAAGACGTAGATCTCTACGCTGGTCTTTTTCCTAATATTGTCAAGAGGTCAAAGAAATAAAGAAGATCCCATTGGAAATTCTTCCCTTTAAATCAACTGAAATCATCAACTAGATTCTGTTTTAGTTACTTTTCTCTTCCACTATACATCCATTGGGTTCTGTTAAACATATGTATACATTGTTAATTATATGATAATTATGTCTTTCATGCACTTCTTTTACTCACTATGCCGATGTTCGATATTTGCCAAATTTCGGCCGAAACATTTTCAGGCAGTTTTTTCACAAGCCACTTACAGGCCTGTATTTTGATTATGGTGATGTTTTCTTGTTTGTTGTTTTGCTACACTTGTATTCTATCTTTTTTGTTTTACAAGTCCTTTATTCATTTCTTTAGCCAATTTTCATTTGGGGTGAGGGGATTGAAGTTTCATTTGTGCCTTTTGCCAGATGTTTCATCATGGAATATCCACAAATTTGTGTTATAAATACTTGGCCAAAATACAGTACAAGTGCTTTAAGAACATGCTCTTGTTGAAATGTCAAGCTTCTAGTTGGACTGTGCATGTAGACAGACTACAAAGGCTGTTTATCTCATCAGTTCATTCTCACTCTCACATTTAACAACCAATCAAAGGCACATGCACAAAGGCTAAGCATATGATCAAATCTAATGAGCTCCTTTCTTACAAACCTATCCCTCAAGCAATAAATCCCTAAACAAAGAATGTGTGGCTTTACATGTGTGAAGAAGGAGCCATAGCCCAGTCTCTCAAAATTCACCAAACATAACAAGTCAATGTTTAGTTGATGTTTTTTGTCTGTAAAGCTCACAGTTTGTAGAGTGTTCTATCCTTTAACAGCTTGTACCAAGTCTTTTCACTAGTGGTTTACATTATTATTGTTTGGGACAAGATATTTATTTTTCACCAAAAATGTTTTCAATTTTTGTTTTATAATGATTGAGCTTCTTGGGAAATACTTTTGGTGTCAAACTGTGAAACAAAACAGTAGAATCACTCAAAATATTAATTAGTCCAGACATTTATACTATTTCATCATTCTTCAAGACTTAAAAATCTCTTTTGCTAGCTTTTTAAATAGAGGATGTTTAGACAAAAAATGTACCTTTTAAACATGAAGATATCTGCCCACTCCTAAAGACAGTAAAAAGGAAATGCCTTAAGTCTTTGTCTCTGGTATGCACAGGAATAACTGTTTAGCTTTTAATTTATAATTTGTCTTTTTTCTATTCTCAGGATTATGAACCAGTTGCAAAATCTCAACTTAAGAAGTTGCATAAGATTTGGCAAAGAGATCAACACAAAAAGGCCTCTGCAAATGAGTCTCTTGTGAGTGATTTTCTGTAATATCTTCTTAATAAGCAAAAATTACCTGAGAAAATGGTATTGACTGTATAAAACCTTAGGTCTCAGTCAAAAATATTCTGAGAGGTGAGCTTAACAAAGTGATCATGTACTGCTGAAAGAACTGAACTTTTACTGAGGAAACACAGTAATACTTTGTAGCTTAAACTTGTTTATAAACATATAAAGAAAATCCAGGCTCCTTTACAGATACCCTTTTGGCCCTCTACCGAAAGAAATTTTTTCCTTAACCACAGATCATTTACAACCAGAAAGGGATGAATGAGTGAATGAAAGGACATGTAAAGATTTGCAGGTATGGGTAGTAATGCCTTTTGCAAATTAATCATCTTGATCTATTTGTTCAAATAATCAGTCTTAAATAAAGCATTGTTTTATTATTTTTATCTTTTATTAATTCTAGGCTAAGGATCAAGAGAGACGAGAGAAAAATCTGGAAGATGCTAAACAAATTGTCATCGAAAATGACCCAAGTCTTCCTGCACCTGCTCTTGTAAGTTCGAGACATTTTGAATAATTTTCTTTTACCTTTTATCACATAATGTTCGTTTGGTCATTGACCTCTTCACATCACAAAGTATTTGAACCTGATCAAATTATCTCAAATTAATGGTTTCAGATTAAACTTCGAGATGGTGTGAAAAGCCGAGACAAAAGAGTGAAAATCTTTGGATGGGTCCATCGCATGAGAAGGCAAGGTTTGTATTTGATTATTGGTCTGCTGGTAGATTTAAACCTAGCTGTTTAATTTGATTTACTCAACATTTGATATATTAGCTTGCTTGTTTGTTTGGGTGGCCCGGTAGCTCAGTCAGTAGAGCGGCTGACTGCCATGCAAGGGTGCTCGAGTTCGAACCCAGCCAGGCAGTGGATTTTTTCGGGGCCCCCTGTTTACCCAGCAGTGTAAATGGGTAGCTAGGTCTTTGTAGACTTGGTGAAGTAAAGTCAGTGTGGAAAGCAATGGCAAACTACCACATTTTGCCGTATGCCTAGTATAAATTAGGGCTCTACCCCTAATTCCCCTATACTGTCATGGGTAGGGGACTAACTTTACTTTTTTTTGTTTTTGTTGTTTTTTTTTTTATGAGATTAGAAATTCTAAAAGTTTTTAAAAGATATAGTGAACAATATATAGACATCGTCATGAAAATGTTATTTTAAAATGATGGAATCCACAGACATCCCCCTGGGCATAATTTTTAGAATTTTCTTGTCTCGATTATGCCATTATACGTTTTGCCTCTCACATTACGATTTATTGTTTTGGGAAATAAAGCCTAATTTATCAATTGATAAAACCTTTGCCCATCAGGTTTTCAATTGCTGGCTGCATTATCCCAAAGATGTATATGGTAAACGAGACTACCCATTCTCAATATGTTTACCAAGGAAAGGTCTTGTTATGTATGGACTACTTGTCTAGATTTAGATCTATCTTATATGTTTTTTCACTGTGGACATTTAAACCTTTGTTGGCTGCGGCTGTTGTGTTTTTTTCTTTTCTTTTCTATAATCTAATCTAAGGGTATTTGGAAACTTTTCTGATGTGTTTTGGCTTACTACAGTGAATATTTCTCATAAAATTACTATTGTTTTAATTTAAGATTACATACTTGGGTTTTCAATGTTGGGTGGTCGGCGCCCATTTCAAACCAGTTAGCATAGCACTTAATTGTTGTTTTTTTTTTATGCTTTGAGAAATAATTTTGAATGTTTGATTTCCCAGGCAAAAATCTTATGTTTGTGATCCTTCGGGATGGAACTGGTTTTCTGCAATGTGTGTTCAATGATAAACTGGTATGTTGGAACCTATTGATCTTTCCATGCTAATTTTATTTTAGATATTTTTGCTATTGACTTATGGTTGAAGTTGGTCCAGCAACTTTCACTTATTGGCCACCCCCAGCCAAAGAGAAAGGGAATATTTCTCCACTGTAAGTGTATTTTGCTAAATGCATGACCAAGGCAGATTCGATATTCTATAATTACAATTAATTTTTTTTAGGTATTTTCATCTGCACCATTTGCTTTTTAATAAAACTTAAAGGAATAGACAGCAACTATCTATTCAATGATCTACCACTTGAAGTAACAGTTATATGTTCATGAGTCATTCTGCAAATCATATTCAAGGTGTTATTTCTTTACTAGCCAAAGATAGTTTTACTTGTAATCTTCACCTCACTTTTCCTTCCCTGTCAAGGATATATATTTAAGTGTTTTTGCTCTGCTGCTCTCGCCTTTAGTTTAAGTTGACTGATGAACAGTTCTTTCAAAAATGCCTGCAAATTACCTAAAAAACTGGTCATTATCTCGATTTCCACAGACTCTATTTATATCCACATACAAGAGCGCACAATGTGGATATGAAGAAGAAATTGTACAGGGTGTTGCAAAATGTTGGCACCCTTTCGATTGTAAATAATGCCGGTAAATCTTAACTCATTTTTATAAACTTGGTTCAAGGAAAAATCAACTCAGCAGAAGTAGTCATGGAAAATTTTTCTGATAATGAAAGCACTTTTATAACCTGTTGCTAACTCTTATAAAAAGTTATAATTTTTTAATTTAAAAAAAATGTGCATTTTATTTGCACCAGCATGAACTGTGGTTAGAATCGATGCTGAACTGCTCTGAGTTCCGATCACTGGGATTTGGTAAGAGTCAGCTTCCTGTAAGATTGTTCAGTGAAGAGTCATACGTTTTGCTTGTGGATAAGTTAATGCTAAAACCTGTGTATACTGGACAAAACAACCACCATGTTTTGTTAAAGAAAAACACCCAGTGCATGTTTCCCTCACCAATGCAATGTTCTGTGGACTTTTCACACTCCGTCTACACCCTTTGTTTTCAGAATGCATTTTGCAAAGATGGTTCTATAGTAATCAATTGCAGACAGTCAGGTCAGGAATGAGATTCTTTTTTTAATCAATTTTTGTCATCGCCTTTGCTGAACCAGATCGCAGCTGTTGCAAATGCCCTATACTCTTTCTTCCACAGCCTGGACGTGTTAGCAAACCCAGAATGTTTAGATTTAGATTAGAGTGAAGACGGCAGAGCAGAGAATTTTTCTGGAAGTTTAGTGTGAAGACGGCAGAACCGAGAACTTTTCTGGAAGTTAACTCTTACTAAATCCCAATGATCAGAAGTCATAGTGGTTCTGTATAATCAAAGTTAAAATATGCAGAGAAAATGCACATTTTGAAAAGACACGAGAATGATACCTTTTTACAGGAGCCAACAGTAGGTTATGAAAGTGCTTCAATTATCATCAAATTTTCTATGAGTACTTCCTCTGAGTTGATTTTACTTTGAACAAAGTTTCAGAAAAATGTGTTTTAAGACTTACAGTCAAAATGGTGCCCAACGTTTTGCCACACCCTGTATTAATCTGAAATAAGACATTCTTATAAATATTATATTGGAAGTGTTTATTAAATTTCTGTTTTTATCTTAGTTAGCTTTCAAATAATTGCCAAATAGACTGATACTTCCCAAAACCTCATGTATGTACACATTCCAGAAATGTGATTTATTTTATTACTCTGTGAACTTTTGACAAAAGTGTGTCATGTGTCATTTGTGAAAGAAAGGAATGAAATAAGCCAACTACCAAATGGCCTTCATTTGTTTCTTGTATTTTTAACATCATGTAGTTCTATGCCTAAGCTTTAGTTGAACTCACTCAATCCATATTTCTGGTGTTTAAAAAAAACAAACTGCCAAGACTTTGCTGGTGTATGGCATTAGAGGACTACCTGCTTAATTTCTAAGGAAATTCAAATGTATATTGGGAAATAAATTTTGCATCGCTCATCCGATGACAAATCAAAACCAGTAAAATTTAGTCAGTTATTAAAAATTTGCTGAAGGTCTTATGAAACCGGCAATAGAGAGAATTCAACTAACATATCAATGCTCTGTCTGACAGACTAAAAAGCACTATTGATTGAATCTAAATTAATAATTATGAGTTTCAATTTATTCATGATCCAGGTCTCTAGCTCTAAGGCCTAATAGTCAAAAGTAAGATTTAAGAACTCCTTTCCTTATTTGAATTTTAATCACACCGTTCTTAATTTGCAATGGTGTGAGATTCATAACATTTTTTTTCGCTTTAGATCATTAGTGTGTCTCCTGCTAAATTAAGTAGAGCGAGTAGATAGAAATAGTGGATTAGATTTAAAGCAAAACAATTAATTTTTCTCTCTTGATTTCAATGGTATATAAAAGTATAAACTTTGTGATGGTATATTGTCATTTTGTGCCACAATTTCCCCACGTAATATTGCTTTTAAGCCACATTTGAATTGTCGATTTTTACATTTACTCACTAAACTTGTTGCATCTCCTTAAAGAATGCATAATTGTGATGAATTTTTTTTACCAAATTAAGTAAATGCTCAGCACTTTTGTGGGTCTAAAAATTTTACTCACTTGGTGCTTCAGTCAAAAAGTATTGAACTGCAAAGTCTTGGCAATTGCTTTTGATTTTGTTTCAACTATATGCAATGGCCAGAAAAACTGTTTATGATGAGTATCCTAATTTTTGTTAACATCACATCATTTATTAAAAATGGAAGTAAGGAAATCAGTAAAGTAGCAAATTATGGTTGACAATAATATTAAACATGTTAAGAGTCTTAAATGATGCTGAGTTACCTGTTTTTGCAAGATCTTAACGGTTATTTCAGTAATTATTTAGCGGCAATTTTAAACTTTGAGGTATCTTGTATATTCTTTATACCTTCCAATATGAAGCTATTTTGTCATTTAAGGTGTCTTTTCAAAGCCATTTCTTTTATTGATAAATTTTACATAATTGTACACTTTTTCCTCTTTATTTTACAGTGTCATACATACGATGCACTAACTCTTGCCACAGAGGCTTCAATTGCTGTATATGGGGTTATCAAAGAGCTACCTGAAGGGAAAATAGTGAGTGTTTTTGTTTAACACATGTGTCATACATCTATATATTTAAAAAAAAAAACCCATCTCTATTAACTCTCAATTTTCTGCAGATATCTGGCTATAGGTAAGAGAGGGTTAGAACAGGAAAACACTATTACAAAACACTACACTTTCTCTTTGCATCATGAGCACAGTCTTATGTGGATGACGAGGTTGAAAAGTACACATAACAATGGGAACATTGAGATGTAAAACCTACTACATCCTCCTAGCTTTTCTCTATGTTGTGTAAAGTTTTATGAGCTAGGTGTGACATTTCATTGTGGTAGTATTTCTAGTTAGATCATAGGCCATCTACCTCCTCACTTTTTGATTGTTATAGGTTTCTATACAATTAAGAATTTCTTCATCATTTTGAATATTTTCTTACTTTTGGAGCATTAACTGTATTTTTAAATCTGTTTTTTTTTTTTTCAAGTATGCTATTTAATTGTTTTAGCATTTTTCTGCTACAAGAGACACTAATAACAGATTTTAAATGATATTGTAATAAGGCTTTGAAGATATTAGCACTGGAACATGGAACACAGTGACTTAAAGCGCTGTGTTTTTTTGTTTTTTTCAATAAGACATACTGTGCAAGAGAATTTTCCAGTGCTCATTTTCCCTAGTTATCAATCTAAACCTCATCCCCTCTTTTACTTTTGCATCAGTCATATTTCTTTTTATCCATTCCGTTGTGTATGATCTCAAGCAAGTCAAGCTATGTGCAAGTTTTTAGAGGCTTTTCAATGTGTAAGTCATTATTTAACATAATGCAATCTATCCCGTCAGGCTCCAGATGATCATGAAATGGCTGTGGACTATTGGGAGCTAGTTGGATCATCTCCTCCTGGTGGTGCTGACAACTTACTGAATGAGGCAAGTAACTCTTTGTAAAAATATTTTTAAATGTATCTTTGATGTACTTTAGACATATGTACTTTTTGGGGGGGAAATGTTAAAGGAAGATCAGCACTTCCTTAACTGTACCGTGTCCTAAAGAAGTATATAAATACATTGCAGTCACATTCCAGAGAGAAATTAAAAAGTTGCTTGTTCCTGTAGACAGATAGGCAAAGCATTTGATTAAAACAACTACCATGAGGCCTCAAATATCCATATCTTTCTTATTTATCATCCAATGTGGCCCTTTTTAGTCATGTCTTGGAGTTTGCTGTCTTGAATTATTTAATGTTATTTGCTTTCATTTGAAATAAGTGTATGCAGGGAGGATGTTGTTAAGGGAGGTAGTTTGGGTGGTTTATTATTCGTTTGTTTGTTGTTGTTGATTTTTGTCCTTATTTCTTTTTTTTTTTTTGAGATTTAAAATAAGTGAAATTGTCAGAGTATACGGTAGGGTGCCCGAAATTTGACAGAGTACAACTAGCTTCTTTCAAGGGCCAAATGTAAAGCTTTCTCATTTGACATCTTTTGCAGATATCAACTATAGTTTTCACTATTAATTTCATGAACTATTTCTCTT
>JAOWAZ010543429.1:0-10077 GCA_028565935.1 Goniobranchus fidelis
TTTGTCCATGAAGAAATTGGAAAAGAGATCCGGCAGTTCGTTTTTGTCAGAGTTGTTTGGCAGAGAGAATGGTTTTATTCGTCCTAGCAGTTCGTCCCAGATTCCAAAAAGCTGTTTGCACGATTTTGTTTCACCAAATTTTGTTTAAAAATATGATGACTTGACTTTGTGCATAACGGTTTTCCATGCACGATGGGATGAGTGAACATTTCTTGGTGAATGATTGACCTTGATTTTTGATATTTTCTCTCTGCCTTACGACAATTATCCTTCGCATCCTTTATTTCCTTGTTATACCATGGTGCATATGGCCTTTTGGAAATGTCACGTGATTTGACAGGTGCATGATTGTCTAAGACACCTTGGACACATTAATTCCAATTGTCCACATCGACAACATTCTTTTCACGAAGAGATGTATTAAGGTCATTCTTGAATTCGGGTAAATTGATCGCTAAAAACTGGTACAAGATAACTACTGAATATTAAAGTTATATTTTCCTGAAGCGGAGCTACGCAACCACAAACACATACAAACTTTACTAATCCGCCAATAGGTCAACAGTTGATGATTGCTTAGGTCAACATTCAATGGAAGTTGAAACGTAAGCAATGTCTAAGTAGGTCATCTACATCTACATCTAGATCGGATAAGCCTTGCTATGACAAGACCTAAAACTAGATTAGAACTAGGCTAGATCTCGTGGACTGCTGGTGATTGTATAAGGTAGATCTATAGGCCCTACCTGGATATAAATCTAGAACAGCGCTTCTTTGTTTGTTGCCGATGTATTGCTACAACGTATTGGCAGTATCGAACATCGCTTAAAATGGACGGCATCGAACATCGATAATTGTCGTTTGCTTAATAAGCCTAGCCTAGAGCCTTAGCACCGAGGTAAAAATTAATTGATGTTGATTGTTTGGCGTTTGTTGTTCCAAAGGAGACGGGAGAAACAGCACCTGAAAAGTCATTAAAAAAAAACAAAAAAAAAAAACAGCAACAACAACAAACGATGAGGCTTTTACCTGCAAATTAATAATTTGGGGAAGGCAACGTTTATAACTATTGATTCCACAATTAGGGACTACAGTGTTCGATACTGTTAGATCTATATCCTAGAAAGATTATTAAAGGTTTCTACGCCCATATTGAATCTTACCTTGGCCCTGGTCTGTCTAATCTGTCCCGTCGGTCCAGTCTCTGTCACTATCTTCAGTCGTGGCTCTCTGCTTATGCTCCGCTTCTGCGTCTGCTGTGACTTTATGAATTGAGCACCAAGGCATGTGTGCCATTGCTTTTATACATACAATCTATAACTTCTGTCCATAGATGTTCCATAGATAGTAAAGGTGTACTGTCATAAGTGTTTCCATACACAATTCTGTTATTCAACATCTACCAGACACCCCTCTGGGGTAGGCAGGCTTAACAAACGAAGCAAGCCTCAAGGTCTAAAGAAGAGCTTGATCTTAAACTTCTTTTTCTGCAAAGTATTGCACTGTTTTTCAGATCTTTTTGGTCTAGGCCTCAATCATACTACTAAAGGCAACTGGCATGTTTATGTCTTGTCGTCTCCATAATCTTAATGGCCAGGATTGCTCTCCCAGTCTCTGACAAGCTTTGACACAGTAGTTGACTTTCTTCGTAAATCATTATTTGTTCTCCCTTCTATGCGGCATCTTTATATGCTTTTCTCATTATTGAAGCCAGGATGTTAGCTCTCGTTGAATTATGTCTCATGTAGAAATAGATTCTAGATCAAATTTTCTGAAGTTGCTTTGTGAAGGATACAGATTCTTGGGTCATTTTTGACCTTAGAAAGAGATTTCACAAAAAGTAGTCCCTTAAAAAGAAGGAAAATACTAGAGCCAATTATTATTCATGAAAGGTCAACCAATCAAATTCATTCAAAGTAGGACGTCCGATTTGAGGACGTCGATATCGCTGATTATCACACCCTCTTAGCATTGTTGTCACGGACGTTGCTAGAGTCGAGATTCAGCGATATCGACGTTCTCATATCGGACGCCCTGGTTTGATTCAATCTGATTGGGTGACCTCTTCATGAATAGTAATTGATTCTAATCGTTTTCATTTGTTTAGGCCGGACTATATTTTTGTGAAACTTCTTTCTTAGCACTATGCCTAGCGAATAAAACACGAAACAACTTAAGAATCTTAATTCTGTATTAGATCTCTAGACTTGCCATTGTCATAGAATTCTAGAAACATCGGTCAGCAAGCTGACCTAGTTTGTCACTGTTTACGCTTCGGAGTTCCAATGACTGTTGGCGGATTTATAATGTTTATCTTTGTTTTGTTCGGCTATGTTGCTCCGCTTCATGAAAATGTATTTTTTGTAAAGAGAAAGTTTCTTTGATATGACGTCTACTTTTTATCTAACAGTAACTCTTAATCAAATAAATCTATGTCGTTGAATTGGAGGTGTGATAATACAGTTTCTGACGTATATCAGTAAATACACAAACTCGGCCATTGGCATTCGCTGCGCTCATGCAGCGAATGCCATACATGACCTCGTTTGTATATTCACCGACGTACGTCAAAAACTGTTTATTATCATCTTCAACAGCCTCTCCCATAGGTACGTCTTTTTTCTCATCTGGTGGTACGATCTTCACCATTCTCTTGCACATGTAATCTTTTCCTCTTACCTGGCATTATCATCTTTAATCTTCTCTTACACGTGTGCTCTTTTCCTTTTACCTGGCATTTTATCATCTTCAGCAGTCTCTTGCCTGTGTATTCTTTTCATCTTACGTGGAATTATCATCTTCAACATTCTCTAACATGTGTACTCTTTCCTGCTACCTGGTATTATCATGTTTAATATTCTCTTGCACATATGCTCTTTTCCCCTTACCTGGTATTATCATCTTTAGCATTTTCCAGCATGTGTACTCTTTTCCTCTTACCTGGCATTATCATCTTTAACATCATCTAGCATGTGTACTCTTTCATGCTACCTGGTATTATCATATTTAACATTTTCTTGCACATATGCACATTTCCTTTTGCCTGGCCCTATCATCTTTAACATTTTCTAGCATGTTTACTCTTTTCCTCTTACCTGGCATTATCATCTTTAACATTCTCTTGCACGTGTACTCTCTTCCTTTTACCTGGCATTTTATCATCTTCAGCAGTCTCTTGCCTGTGTATTCTTTTCATCTGACGTGGAATTATCATCTTTAACAGTCTCTTGCACATATGCCCTTTTCCTCTTACCTGGTATTATCATCTTTAACATTCTCTTGCGTGTGTATACTCTTTTCCTTTTACCTGGCATTATCATCTTTAACATTCTCTTGCACGTGTACTCTTTTCTTTTACCTGGTAGTATCATCTTTAACATTCTCTTGTCGTGTATTCTTTCCTCTAACCTGGTATTATCATCTTTAACATTCTCTTGTACGTGTACTCTTCTCTCTTACATGGTATTACCATCTTTAACATTCTTTTGTACGTGTACTGTTTTCTCTTACATGGTATTATCATCTTTAACATTCTCTTGTACGTGTACTCTTTTCTCTTACATGGTATTATCATCTTTAACATTCTTTTGTACGTGTACTCTTTCCTCTTACATGGTATTTTCATCTTTAACATTCTCTTGTACGTGTACTCTTTTCTCTTACATGGTATTTTCATCTTTAACATTCTCTTGTACGTGTACTGTTTTCTCTTACATGGTATTATCATCTTTAACATTCTCTTGTACGTGTACTCTTTTGTCTTACATGGTATTATCATCTTTAACATTCACCTGCACGTGTATTCTTTCCTCTAACCTGGTAGTATCTTTAATATTCTCCAGTACATGTCCACGTTTCCCTCACCTGGTGATTCCATCTCATAAATTCTTTTGCATATATCATTGTGCACTCTTTTCCTCTTATTGGAAGTATCAGTTTTACCCTTCTCTTGCACATGCACTCTTTTTCTTGTACTTGGTGGTATCATCTGTAACATTCTTGTGCACATTTAATATACTCTTTCCTCTTACCTGGTAGTATTATCTTAACATTTCTTTCACATGTACTCTTTCCCTTCTATCTGGTGGTATATCTTAAACAATGCCATGCACATTTACTCCTTTCCCTATTACCTGATTGTATTAAAATTGTATCATCATTTACATTTTCTTGCACATGTACGTTTTTTCGTCCTACCTGGTAGAATTATCTTTAATTTATTCTTGTCGCTGCCTATGTTTTTCTTTCATAAAAATAATCACACCGTCCCTATGTAATACTATATCCTCCAAGTTTGTCTCGATGCTGTTTACTTGTGTTTTCTCTCTAAAATGCTAATTTATTCATTTTTCCACGAACAAAATCAGCTCAACATTTCTGCCACCTCTATATTGATGGCCTTAACCATTCTTCAAACTACGAGTAGCACACAGAACGCCACATATTTCTAGACATGATATCTACCCTTTGATATTAACCGGAGGCAGGCCCATAATTCCTATTGATATAATAATTATTACGTTTGTACCCTATTCTGTATCGATAACAATTTATGACCGTCATTATACATCTACCTCTCTCTCTCCTCCTCCTCTTCTGTCTTTCATTCTCCTCTCTCTCTCTCTCTCTCTCTCTCTCTCTCTCTCTCTCTCTCTCTCTCTCTCTCTCTCTGTGTCTCTCTCTCTCGATGCAACGACGAATCAATGACCCAAGATTACTCCTGTTCACCCGCTATGCCGCAGATTTGATGTAGCTTCGTTAGGCAGGAGAAACCAGATTCATTTCAATCAATTTAGGTGAATTTGTTTTGATCTTACCTGTTTATGCTATTCCAAGATCAATTTCATTCACATGCGGGTGAAGCAGCGAAATGGAAAAGAACAGGATTTATCTTATTTATTAATAAAACAATTGAGATATTTCCTTTTAATGATGAATAAGTGGGAAATTTCTTTGAACGATGAAAGAAAGAGAATTTCGACAGAATGGTTCGAAATATCCTGATTGGAAACGGATTATTCTTACTAAATAAAAACAACCAACAAACAAACAAACCACACAACAATTACAAACACAATTTTTAAAAAACCGATCAAACAAACAAGCACAACTAATTGACTGAGAACGTGCAACGAAGAACGTCGAAGCTGGTACCTGGCCTAGCAGATTTATCAAAATATAAAGAACACCTTCAAAAGCTTAATTTACCTTCATTAACTGACAGACGATGAAGAGGTGACATGAGTGAAACTTACACTATGTTAAGCAGTAAATTAAAAACAAAAAAGCGAGCTTTTATATGGCGCTAAATCCACCATGTGCTCGAAGCACTTTACGAGTGGTCCACAGTAGGCATACCCCCGTAGGGGTATACAGTAAAACGTAGCCCATTTTTGTGCAAGAATACCAGCCTGGCAACTAATTTAATTGAAGCAATTAGGGTAAATTTTCTTGCTTAAAGAAAAAACACAAGTAGTCGCAGGCTGGAATCGAACTCAGACCTCCCGGTCCCAAACCGACGCCTTAATCAAGAAAGAATGAAAAGAAGAGAAGAACCCGCAAAGGAGACAAATTGCCAGTCAGTCAAGGCGGCGATGGTGGCAAAAGTTCGTTCCATTATGAAAGGGCAGTCAGCCACAGAATGAATGAAAATATGGGTGGGTCTCCACCAAAACGACTCCCTCCAAATTGATGCCTTCGATTAACAAAGGTACTTGAAGCAGTTGCATACTTTTATCCGTAATATAAACCGTTTGGTGCTCCGAAACCAGGCCGTGCAGGAGACACCGGGCCCCTTTCAAGCCACTCGAGAACCGAGCATATGGTTATATCAGGACCCGTCCCGTGTACATCCCTCTTCACCTGCTGCCTTTATAGGCCTTGAGAGCAGTGAAGGGACAAAAGGTCACGCGAACTCCCATTGGTCCGCAAAAGCAAAGCAGAAACGACAAGCTATTAAGAAACCGGGGAACCGGACACTACCTAAATATGAGAAACCAGAAGAAAAGTAGTAAGACCCTAACAATATATATGTATGTATGTATGTATGTATGTTTGTGCCCGCTGGGATCTAGATAGATCAATAGATAGATAGATAGATAGATAGATAGATAGATAGATAGATAGATAGATAGATAGATAGATATTTAGATAGATAATTGGATAGAAATTACAGGTTCATGCTGTGGTGATCAGTAGAATTGATTTCGGTACTGTTCTTCCCTTCTCTTTGGACCACCACAGAAAGGGATTCCATGGCATGGGATGCAAAACAATGCAACGAAAGTGATCACAAGAAAAAAAACAACAAAACATGACCACATTACACTTGTGCTGAAGTCTCTGCAGCTGCTCCAGCTGGTCCAGAGAATTGAGTACAAGATTGCCTGCCAAGCATGCTCATGCATACATCAGTCTGCCCCACCATATAGGGTTTGAGCCTTACTTTAGCACTGCATTTTTTTTCCTTGGGCTAGATCATTTACCCCTATTGCTCTGGCAGTGCTGCTCTGCGGCTTGAAGGGAAGTTTCCTCTCGGTCTTCCTTCGAGTGAAAGATAAAGAAAAGTTACATTAGGGACATAAAGGCTTCATTTATCTGTAGTCTGAAAAATGTCCACCATCCGACCCGTAACTATGATCATCAACCCCTCATTTGCTTTAAAGAATCAAGGCCAAAAACATTCACTGAGAGCACCTTTTGATTACATACTCAGCTCCACAAGTTTGAAATACTCTGTCATCAAGAACAAAAAACTGTGAGAGCAGTTTTTTTAAGCGTATCTCTAGATGTTCTGTGTACTGAGTGTACCATCTTTCATTACACTCTCAAAAATCTGAATTTGTCATAAACTATAAAACAAAACAAAAATCTTTTAAGCAAAATACATAGAAGTTATGCGGATTGATGAACAAAGTACCTTTAAGCATCATAGGCAATCTACAAGACATGCTCAAACTGATGTTCTTTTTGAGAAATGCATTATTTTGAATTGACAAAATTTTCTATAACCTGGCTGCATTCATCGACAGAAATTTCACAGATGAGTCTTTTGACACTTTGTCTCAATTCTTCAGAGTTTCAAAGTCTATTCCACACAACTGGTCTTGTATACAACCCTAAAAAAGTCTAAGGGGTTTAGATTGGTACTCTTCGCCCCCAAAGGATTGGTTGATATTCTCCCTATCAGGCAGACGTCAAAATGGCCCACACATGCTTTAGGGTGATCAATCGATGAATGGATATGTCTAGCTTGAAGTAAGGTCTTCCCTAAGGATCCTCCTCATGTTTGATTTTGAGACATTGACTTCTGAACTTCATCGAATTGACTTTGTAGGAGCATCCCTAATAGAAAGCTGAACATCATCATTGGCCTGCCCTGTTCTCTTCCATCATGCATGCTGAGCACCTTAAATTTTCTCTTGATCGATCCAGAGGACAAACATTGAAGGCAAGATCTTGGCAGGCAGATCTATTCTAAAATGACACCAAAACAATCTAAAAGCCTCCTTTACTTATTTTAGTTTAGTGATTTTTTAATTAAAACATCCATTCTTCATTTTGAATGGGCTAGATCTTTATTTACATCAAAAGTAATGATGTCATTCATTGTTATTAAGTAATCAGCATGGATACCTTTCCATTTCATACCACTTTGGTTTCAAGTTATTTACTGCCTTTGAGTTATTCAGCTTTTGCAGAATGGAAGAAAACATAGTACAGTACGAATCCATGCCGCCTCGAAGCAAACTGTAACATGGAGCACCGATCGGGTGATTTTTGGCATGAGAATTAGTACAACATAGTACTTGAATATTGGCGGCTCGATAACATGTGAATTAGAGCTGGATTGTGTTTGCAATTTTAGAGTGTTGTGATATACAAGCCTCTCAGGATGAGATGCGACTTGCTAGCAGTGATGTCACAAGGCTCTTAGAAGCTTAAAAATACGGCAGATTGCAGATATTTCTCCTCAAGGCAAAGTGTAAACACCAATTTGTACATGATACATGGAATTAAAATGCAAAGGGTTTGTGAAAACTAAAATGCTGTGGCTTTGCAAATTAATTTGAACTAATTTATATATTTTATCCAAGGTTTTATGAAACCTCATTTGCTAATTCTTCAAACTAGAAATGAATACCCAACAATAACAACAACAGTAAATAAAGATGAGACCAAAAACAAAAAACAACCAAACCCAACAACAAAAACTGGAGTGTTAACAGGTGTAACAATTTCCCAGTCAATCTATGCTGGAGATGTTTTACTAAACCTCAGTATGCTTTCTGTGTTCAACACATTTTTGTGGAAATTGAAATGGAGTCCATTAGTCCTACACACCACAGAAACCTGATTGGAATGTAAATATCTCAAAGAAAAAAAAAAAAAGAAAAGGTCCAGGGACTCTCTCAATTTGGCTCATCATCTAGGTGAATTTAAGATCTCCAAGTTAAATTGTATACTCAAAATTCAGGCGCATTTAACATCTCCACCTAACATACACCAGAACTCAGGCTTTGATTGCTCTCCAGATGAACTTGCAGCTGAAATAAGAGTACCCGGTAAGTAGTAAAGCTCTTTCCAGAATGTCTTGCACCATAAAGAAACATGTATAGTCTTTACAAGCATTTGTTTTTTATTTTTTTCATCTCCCTTTTGTAAGATGTTTATTATTCCACTTTGTATAATTGCTACAGTTTGAAATCTTTCCTTCAATTATTTTCAGTGTCTGGCAAATCTAAAGATAAACACCAAGCACTCATGAAAAAATCCAATATTTCAAGTATCCCTTACATTGCAAGCCTCGATCCTCTTACAGCAAATGCTGGTCAGGTAATTTTACATTATTATGTACTCCCAATGAGATATTTTTTGCTGTTCAAATGATTCGAAGTATTTATGTGAAGGTAAATTTGGAATAGTTTTATTAACTCATGCAGAATTTGTTGACCACTTTATCTCCAATCCAATCCAATACTGTCGCAATTTCAAAATTTGTCAAAGGTCATTTAGGAATGATTCAAGTTGGCTTGACGGTCTGATATGGACTAGCAGTGAGTTCCATAACCTGATTATGCTCCGCAAAAAGAAAATCAAATGGACATTAATTTATAAATGTGGTATCAGAAAAGAGCTTTCCTTACTTGAATGTTCTTGTCCTATGTCCATAGGGATTAATGCCTGACCTATTTGGCCCTAAAAGTATGTTTTTCACCTTTTGCATTGTCTTCTAATGTAGGCCATTTTATGTCCTTTCTCATTGATGTTATATTTTCCTTCATGTTGTAGCCACAACAAACAAATCTACATGCCCCTCTCTAGATATTTTCAATTTTTTCCACCGATCTTTTTCATATTTAGATCCATCCCATACGCTGCAACAATACTCCAAAATTGGGTGAACTAGTGTTTTATAATAAGCTGTAGCCTTCACTGCTTTTTTGACAGGAAAATAGGTTTCTCCTTAGGAAGCCAAGTTGGTTGTTAGCCTTTTTACAGACATTATCCAAATGATCGTTAAATTACATCTTGCCGTCCAGTATAATACCAAGGTACTTTGCTCTGTTTGTTACTTTTAATTTTTCATAATCGGTCTTCATTTGTTTGTGACCTATATTACCTCACATTTCTTTGGGTGGATTTCCACCTTCCATTCAGCTTTCAATTGTTGAAGTGAATTTAGGTCCTATTGGAAAATTTCTGAGTCATGGTGGGATTTTATTTCTCAATGTGATAGACTGTCATCTGCAAAAATGAAGATGTTTGATCCTTTTGATTGTCTGTCTGGCATGTCATTTATAAAAACCAAAAAAATCTTTGAATTGTGCATTGTGTGATTGAGCCACATACAATTTCCTTGGTAAATCTGCATTGTTTGATTGGCAACTTTGTTTGTGTTTGCAGTGATGATTCATTTCTTATCAACTCCCCTCCGGTCTCTTGTCCTTCACCTTACATCCACATCCGACTAACATCCACATATCTCATCCCTCGATGATATGGATGTTTAGCAAAGACCACTGCAGTGGTAGTAGTAGTAGTAGTAGTAGTAGTAGTAGTAGTGGTAGTGGTAGT
>JAOWAZ010543540.1:0-10073 GCA_028565935.1 Goniobranchus fidelis
TTATTATTATTATTATTATTTTTTATTTTTAATTTTTTTTTAAATTGATTTTTTTCTTGTCATGATCTTGTTCTCAATTATGTCCTTAAAACAATGGCAAACGGTGTGCAGTAGTGTGTAAATAGGTGGCACCATGAAGATTTAGAGAGTTCTACCTCAATGATTGTTACATCGTCATGAAGCTGCCCTTTTGCCCTTAGTCAGAATTAGAATAAAATAGATTTAGATCTCTGTGTAGATATGCCTCTGGTTGAGGGTGTACATCAGTTAATAACTATTAAGAAAAGGTTGGATTGTTTTCTTTAGGGATAAAAATTCTCACATTGCCTAATTAATGAACATCAGAAATGATGAGTGTTTGTTGGCATCAAATGACATCATTGTAGTATGTTTCCTTGTGCATAATGTTTAAGCCATTCTGAACGAGATGTATATTTAGTTTATTTCTAGATCTTTTTACATCATATACGGTCATCAGGTAATTTTGCCTGGGTTTAAATGTGACTAAATTTGGATGGGCATTGTGTAGAAACGCTCAACAAGGTCCAATATCTGTTCCTTGGACATGGGGAATGCCAGATTTTATAATGGCTATTTTTGAGCCTATTGCCTCAAACTGTACTGTATTCAGTCCATTATTATTATTTCCATTATAATTATTAATTATATTATATGATTATATTTTACAATGCAGGGTGTTTCAATCTGAGGAGAAACATGACGTAAAATTGTATACTGTTTAAAAGCTTGACTATTTGTAATCTCAAATCCAAATTATCATAAGTCTAGGTCTATTTTTATATTGATGGGACGGGAGTGTTTTCTTTCATTGCTGGTATTTTTTGTTTGGTTGCCATCTTTATAAATTGAAACACGTCAAGGCCATGTGTTTAAGAACAAAGAGAGGCCAGGATCCTCACCAAATTGTAATGCTCGTAAAAATTCAAGGTTCTATTATAAAAGCCAGAGTGGAAAAACCATTATGAATTCTACAGACAATCTTCACACTGCACTTATAAGGATTTTAGGTGACAAGAAAGTTGAGACTGAACTTTTCATTCCTCTTTTGGAGTTGTATTCTGCTCGTCTATATGCTGTCAGGAAAGCTGGTGGTAGAGATACTAAATATTGATAAAAATGTTAAAAATTTTGGATTTGAGATTAGAAAGAGTCTATGTCAAAATGTATGTTGTTGGTTTTGTGATCAGCTGTTCTGGGTTTGTCTGGCCAAGGTTAGGCTAAGGTATAGAAAAACCACTTATAATGTGTGGCAGTGTGATTGTGGGGTCATTGCATTAGACTTGTATTCGCGGGGATTCAAGTTCGAGGCTGGGCTGGGCAGGGACATTGTTTAGTCCTTGAGAAAGGCTATTTACATTCATTTCCTCTCCCCACTCAGGTGTTTTTGAGACCCGACCATAGGCAGAGGAAAATCTTGTCAGTATGCTAGGACAAGCGCGCCTGTAAAATTGCTGCATCTCTGTATATTCCATGGAGTTGAGAAGATTTTTGTTTGTAAAAGGCTTGTCGGAGAATACTTGTAAAGCGTTTTAAGCACATTGAGTGGATTTAACATTATATTAAAGCTAGTTTTTACTATTAAGTATCTAGTCCAATGTTTTGAACATACAAATATTTCAGTGGCATGTTTTCACTTTGCCATGTCTCACATTGGCATTCAATGTGTGGTTTGTTGACAAGTGTTGGGATAAATGAGGAACATAAAAAGACCGTATAAAAAGTATTTCTTACAGACAAAGCATGAAACTTTGTAGATTTGAACTTTTTTCCTCTTGTCGTCATATGAGATGGTCTGACTACCATCGTCTAACTGCCAGTTCACTAAAGCCACAATAATGCTATGAATCTGAAAAGACCTGAATTACATTTTGTTTATTGCCCAATTTCTTGAAAAAAAATTTGCTTATTTACAGAAATTAATTTATCCTATTGTCATTTGCAGTAAGTGTCAAAAGAAATTTTAGAACTGTCAAAATACAATGTTTATGTACGTTAATTTCTTTTTTCATGTTTTTAGCAATTACCAAAATTACCTTGTGTGAGGTACCTGACTGTTCGCCGAAATGCAATTGCCTCTTTAAATGGCTTGACTGCTTTGGCCTCCTCTCCTTTGGAGGAACTGCATCTGGCAGAATGCCCAGTGTCCTTTGCTGTTGGATACAGATATGCGTAAGATATAATTAATGTGACTCTTCTTTGAGCTTGCAATTGATACAAAATGCCAAACAGAAGGAAAGATCTTTTCATTTACTCTGTAAAACACAAAATACAGTAGTGATCAGCTATGTGTCCAGTCTGCTGGAAACAGTAAATACAGACACTTAACCAAAAACGGACACTTATGCGACAGTTGATTTTCATGTAGATAACCTCATTTATGGAGGATAAATATATAGCCAATACTTTGTTCTACTCATTTATATGCATAAGAAAGAAAAGAAAGGGAAAAGGGCATTTACATGTTTATTTGAAGACTTAATCATTTTGTTTTTCCAAGACGGGGTAAAAGCCATAATTTTAAACCTAAGAAAGTGTCAGTCTGAGTGTCTCATTAAGAAACCAGCAAGAAACTCCACTCTAAACTAGATAAAATCTATCTGTAATGAGAAACGATTAGAAACCTAATCCCCCTTTGTCCTTATCTGCATATATCCAACCACAGCCAAATGGTCACTTAGCACCAGTCCGTTAAAAGAGTCTTCCGCCAGTCCGTCTAAGATACCAAAATATCCAAAGAGAATGCGCTAAAAACTCTTTCAATCTCATGAGGGGGTGGCAGAGAGGGAGGGGGCCATTACTATGGACAGGCAAAAGACGATTTGCTTAAATTATTTGGGCCTGCATTGTTTACACACCCTGAGCACCAAAAAATTGACACTCTAGCAATTTTTTCATTCTCATAAGGAGTTGAAAAAAAGAGAAGGGAAAGACTGTCACTCACTATGCACAGACCAAAGGTGATTGTCTAAAATAATGTAGGCCTGCAATGTGAAACAAAGTTTCTGCCAATGGAAAAGGATAAGAAGAAAATGTCTGCTGTGTCCATTGTGATGGTGCAAGGGCCTATCCATAACATATACTGGACACATTAGGCCTTCATTTATTCCACATACTGTTACGGGATAATGCACTGTCACATTCATTAAATTCTATGACAGCATTTTGATGAATTACCAACAAACTATTGTTGAGTAGTTTCAGATTTGCAGAGGTCGAACCAGACACTTACGCAAAATTATGTTTTGTACTAAAAACAGCCACTTAGGCAAAACTGACATAATATAGCCGGCAGACACATAGCTGATCACTACTGTAGTTGGTTATGTAAACTTTGATAAGATAAAAACAAGGCACTGTAAATGGATGACCATAGGACTCCCCAAATGAGTTTTTTTTAGGAAAAAGAAAACAATTTTGCTTTATTATGATATTACCTGCTGCACAATTGTTTTGTTGGCAAAAGGTAAGTTGTGATTTATAGAATTCCTATAAAAATTGGTTTAGATCTTAATATATATTGAGACACACACGAAACTCTGCTGTTACACTGAATGAAAGTATATGTTTTTTCCTATTTTGATCTTGAAAACAACTCACCACCTATTGAAAAAGATAACGAAAATACAGTCATACTAAATGAGACATTTTACCCTTAAGCAAGACCTCGTGATGGAAAGAACTAAAAAGAAGGTATTGATCACATGGATGCAAAGCAGATGCAGCTGTGTCAGTTACAATATAGCAAGTTGAGTGTAAAAAGGCCAGTAAAATTAGAAAGATTACATCTGCATTTTATGTATTCAGAACAAACCAAATGGCAATAGGAATGGCTGAAACCAAAATGTCATTAAGAGCGATCGCCAGGCGCTTGAATTGCAGCCATTCAAAATTGTACCCGTTATACATAGGCTGCTATGGTAGTGCTAAAGACAGGCTAAGAGACTGTCATCCAAGGGAAACAACCCAGAATCAAGGTCACTTTATCGTCACGAGCCGTTTATGAATTAATATGACCATTTGCATTTTATGCATTAACGTTGCTGCATCTGTCAGCAGAACTGTGCCAAACGGCAATTGGAATGGCTAAAGTCTCTCAACTATACATAAGCAATGTCCTGCAACCAATAGTTGTGGTAGCATTCCATGTCCATGAAGACCTCACTACCTTCCAGCATCATAACACCAGGGCTAATTCAGCAGATCACCCAATGTCACTGCAAGAAGAGGGAATACCAGTTGTAGATTGGCCAGCATGCAATGAATCAGTTAGGTCGAAGGGTATATCGAAATTGTGCCCCTGCAAACTTGCAGGATTTAGAAGATGCTATTTTATTTGAAAGGAACAATTTGCAACTAAGATTTTTCCGAAGATTTTTTCATCAAGGAGAAGATGCAAACATTGTTAAAGAAATTTTCAGTATTCTATCTTACTTGGTCAATGTAATGTTTTTAAAATCTGACTTCCTGACTAAAATGTTATAATTTTGTTGCCTTAATTGTAATAAACTAATTGACAATCACCTTTACACAGATTTACAAATCATTTTGAGTTGATTTTATCAAACAAAACAAAACAGAATAACCTGCAGTTGATACTTTTCTGTTTTATGAATGGAGATTTGGATTTGGATTAAACCGTTTGATGCTCCAAAATACGGCCCTGCAGGAGACACCGGGCCTCTTTCAACCAACTCGAGAACCGAGCATATGGTTATATCAGGACCCATCCCGTGTACATCCCTCTTCACATAGAAGGATGACGGCTTGATCATGACTGGATCAAAAGATCTTATGATTTGGAGAAACATGCAGTGTGTTTTTGTGTGTTTCAGTAAATATCTACAGGGTTTCCCCACAAAAATGTACAATTACATTACTAGTTTGAAATATAAGATAATCTGTATACCAATTTAAAGAGAAAAGGCAAAATTGTTTATTTGTACCTAATGATTGATCATATATTCCATTCGTAATGTGCTGACATTTTTGACAACACACCTGAGTCGCTGACTGAAGTTCTGGCGTATTTGACTAATTGTGTCTGGTGACATAGCATGCACTACTCTCCTCATCTTCTGTTTGAGCCCTGTCAGGAATTTTGTATTGGACTGACATAGACTCCATCTTTTTTCTTTCTTTTTTTTCAGCACAGCAGTGTAGAATTCTTTTCCCAGTTCTTATAGATAGAGATCTGTTTGTCTGTATGTTCTTCATAATTTTGAGAAACGGGTTTGGTTTATGGTGCTATAGTTGTTATACCTATTGAGCATCTATCATCATATGTAACACTGGCATTCAGGTATTTGAGGTTGTTCACCTGCTTCGCCAGGGTGATATTCAATTTAGTTGTGCATGGCTGTTTCTTGGTCCCAGTAAATGAGATATTCCACACTCTCAGATCTTTTCCATTCAGCTTCCCATACTCAATCTTGTTTTTAAATTAACTCTAGAGAGACCAAAAGCCAACTGGATTACATCATAGTTAAAATTGATATCAATATTACATAAAAGAGTGGAAGACATAATATCCAATTTAAAGATTGAGCTAAAAAGGTATGTAGTCCTCTGAGCCTGGCAAAGGATCGCACAGCAATTGCAGGATTAACTCTGTCAAGTAAATACAATAGTATCCCAAAGAAAGTAATCATAAAGGTTTAAATCAGGTCTTTGAGAAGGCCAGGGAAAGTTTGACTTCTTTATGGGAGGATGATCTGCGAAACAAACTCTCAAAAATTCCATGCTTGCATTTGTAAACAGTCAAAGCTAGCAGATGATATAGCTTTAAAGATCTTCCTTTTTTCAGTAACAGAAAAAATTTTTTCTTTTGGTTCAAAATGGTGCAAACTTTTTGCTTTTTGATCAACAAATACAAATTTACCAATCATTTGCAATCATCCACTTTTTTTTTCTGGTACGCTCTGTATATCCACATGTCATAAAAAAAAAATATCGGCCAAACACTTAATCAAGGTTGAGCACTGATGACCCTGAAATTTTCATAGAAGAGAGATATCATTTAGGTTTAACTGCTTGCAGTCAAAAGTCACATAAGCTTACAAAAAATTTTACAATCATATATTAAAAAAAAAACAAATCTGTGAACTCTACAGTAAAAACAGTTGTATGAAATCTTAACAGACATGGCCTCAAGGGTCAATTTTAAGACCAGAAATGAAAAATTTGACCATGTCTTATCCCTGAAGGTATTCTGTCGGTGCATTTTAAATCCTTCAAAAACTAAGCAGAAGTTTAGAAATTCACGATAAAAAATGGCCAGCCTACATTAAATGTTGCTCTTACTAGTCTTAGTTGCTGAAGTCTATGACTTTAGCACTTTGAAGTGGACAGCAAAGTTCTTCTAAGTAAGCCTTGACTTTTTAAATTTTGATTTTGATTCTTTAACTTCTTGGAAAAACAAAGACACATCAATTATAGATCTAATCTAGATCTAGATCTAGATCTAGTATCTCAATCTTGATCTCGATTTAGATTTAGATGTTGAGTTTTGTAAAGACAAAGGCGAATAGAAAGAGACCATCTCCTCCTCTCATGCAGTCATTAACTCTCACATATAGCTTTGGCACTTGGTTTTTTTTACATTTATTTATTTATTACAATAAAAAACTTTACCAGTTTCTAAAGTTACTCATTCACCACTAATCATTCATTTGTATGTTTATGATGACTCAACTACTCAGATTGTCATTCATCTGTTCACACCATCACTAAAAGATTTCATTTACCTCTGTAGGCACATGCTAAAACTCTTAAAATTTTTTCTGTTTTTATTTCAGTGTTTTTTCCACTTTGCCCAAACTGAAAATATTGGATGGTGTCCTGAAACAGCCTGAAGACATGGAAGCAGCCGAGGGATTGAACATGATTCTGTACAAAAGCAACTGCACCATTCTTTAGTAACATATATATCTACATGTTAATTCTTTGGTCATAAACTGAAAACAACCAAGGTTTAAGAGGAAAATTGGTTCTCAAATCTGCTTATTTAGTCATTGTTAAAATCTCTCACTATACATGTGCAAGAGAATCCTGTACCAAAATGGATCAGAAAGAAAAAATAATTTTGGTTGGTAAATCAGTTATAACCTTTACCTGAAATCTCTTTGTGCCATGAGGCGCGCAAGGCCTGAAGACGCTTGCTCCTTCTTTGTCTGTCCTTTACTGCCTCTAGCACCAAACAGGTCATCCTGCCTTGTCTCTTTTGTTTTTTTCCTATCATTCTTTGCCATATTGTTTTTGGGTATCCTTTCTTTCTTCTTCCAGTCTATGGCCACAGAGCAATTATCAGTGTTTGTTCTTTCTTTTCTCATTACATCTTACAGCCAGATCCATCCTTTTCTCCTCACTTTTTCACATACTTTTTCCATTTCAGCAATCTCCAGTAGATGTTCATTCTTTTGCTATGTTGCCCAAGAAAGAGCAATTCATATGTTGTCTCATAGTCCAGAATAAACGTCCACCTTAACTCTTTCCTACCAAGTACTATCCGATTGTGGAATTCCCTACCCGAGAACATTAGAAACATAGGGAACACAGATAAATTTGAGCAACAACTACTGAATATATCTTTGAGGTCAGAATAGACCTGTCCTTCCATCAAACACACACACAGTTGCTTTTATCTTCATTCTCATGAAGCTGTGACTAAGTGGATTGGATTGAATGTATTTGTCTTAGATGTTTATTGCGGAAAGTATCAAATTGTCTGTCTTCTCTTTTGGTTCATTTCCATCTTTCACACCCATATAACGTTACATGTATTTTTAAAGTTTTGAAAAGTGCTACTTCTGTTTTCCTGCCAATGTCATCTGAGTTAAATACTCATGCTATTTTTATTTTTAAAGGTATGTTTTCTAATACAAGCCTTCTTTTGATGTCAATTATGTCTCCATCATCTTGTGTTACATATGAAATAGGCAATGGATCCATCCAACATCTATTTCTTTTCCTTCAACTAGGATTTTTCCTTCTCTCTTGCTGTTCACTTTTATTACTTTACATTACTGAAAGTTAACTTCAGTCCCGTTTTTTGTAAGTGTTTCTTGTAAATCTTGTTGCTTAGTTTGTAGATTTTCCAATTTATAGATGACTTAAGGGCAGTGTTGTCTGCACATCTAAATCTTCTAACTGTGACATGAAATTTCACTTTATTTCATATTTGGTAATGCAAGAATGCTGCAAATAATGATGAAAATAGGCTTTCATTTTCAAACATCAGTGCAAACTTACAGTGAATTATACAATCACTGGAAGGAGAAGCCCTGTGGAAAATTACATTTCTAGATTATGAAAATTGAATTACAAACTTTTAATTTGAGCAACAAAATTTTAAATAAACATAAAAGGAAAGACAGTCTGTACAATAGGTGTGGACACAAACACCTTATGAAACACTGAAAAGACACATTTTGCAGATATAAAAAGAAATTTGGCTACAAGCAGTAAAATTGGTAGATTGGTTACAGTTGCAGGTATGGAATAATTAAGGTTACTTATGTACGTTAATAATGTCATCCTCTTATCACTCATTTGTTTCTGAAGTTTGGAATGGATCTGCACAATGGTCTCAAGGTCCTGACTAAACCATGAAATGACTCAAAATACTGGGTGTAATGTAAATGGAAGATGAAGTAGTTTACAAAAAGAAAGAGAGATAAAGGGGTAGGGAAAGGGGCAGGCTAACAAGATGGATTCACATGGCTTTGAATATAGTTCTGGTGTGTTTTGTCAATGGCAGTTCATAAACATAATGGTAATGGTAATAATAATACTATATTTTTCTGAATATCAGAAATTTGCTTACAGACATGTGCTTGCATGATAAATGAAATTAAAATTATGATATTTTATAATGCAGATATATAAAATTCCTGTGCAGAGAATGTAAAGGATGAAAATAAACTAAGATGAGATAAAAATTGTAAATAATTCTCTTGTACATTAAAAGTCGTAGCAGTTCTTCTGAAATATTTTTTGTCATTTACTTATGAGAGGTGCATCATATGATTCTCATGAATTTTTATGGAAACACAAAAGAAATTGCTCAATGACTATAACACAAGGTTTCAATTCCATAATTCACTTTCATTCATGCTGACTGTGGGAATCAAACACTTATCCTAAAGTCATAATTGTGTTTTATAGAGTTATGCAAGCTTATGAGGTTTGCATTGCTATCTTCTTTTTTTTTTAAAGACATTGTTGGTTCTTTTAACTGTGCACTTAGTGTCCTGGATTAGATAACGGTTGAAAAGCAAGGAGGAATTCAACCACATTTGATAAATTGAATTCCGTTTGTAAAACATTTGGAGAAAACACTGATGCTACTATTGAGTATGAATTTAGATATAGAATCTAGAATCTTACATGAAGAAACACATAAAAACTTACAGTTTACTCAATATAATAGCAAAACAGGACAAAACATAATATTTTGGACAAAATGTCCTTCATCAGACACAGAGACGGATTTTGTTACATTTTTATTATCATTATTATTTCTTTTATTTGCTTACTGTCCTTGTTTGGTGTCTGTATCTGAGGTCCCTCCCACTGGTGTCATTTGTTTGTTATCTGTGTAAATATTTAGAGATGGCCAATTGTTTTGTTCTTGAAATCCCTATTGACTGCTGTGATCAATAATTTTTTTTCCCTTGTAGACTTGCATTGAAAGAAACTTTTCTTTGATGTGTTTGCAAGCTCTTTTTGTTCTATTTTAAAACTGATTGAAATAATATGTATATATACATTGTTTCTTAATATATTTAATTTAATGTTATCAAAGAATCATTCATTTTTTAATGCAATATTTCTTTTTGTTTATTTTTGTTGTAGATTTGTTTTTATTTGGGGTCGGTCAATGTGCAAGGAAAAATTTCGAACAAAAAATAAACTTGATAAGATAAGATAATAACTTTATTGTCCTTTTTAAGGCACATTGGTTTTGTTGCTGTATAAAGGCATTTACAATAAAACAATGTATAAGGATAAGAATATTCTATTCATACTTGATAAACAAATGCAACACACACACT